>JADRCC010162696.1:0-18837 GCA_019843855.1 Hylomyscus alleni
AAAAAAATATTCACAGTGCCTATTCATTTAGGTAGTCTACAGAGCATCATTAGTTTTACATACAAAGCAGAGAGGCTGCTCCAGGGAGCAGAGAAGTTATGGGCGGGAGGTAGGGAGGTCGGTACTAAGTTTAAAGAGACAGTCCGGGCATGTCTACCCTCTATGGAGACAGATAGCTTATACAATTAAGACAGGGAGCTAAGACAGACAGATGGAGACAACACACAGGACAAAGCACCTGATTAAACACAGCCTGAAAATTCTGGTTAGTCCTTTGATGCAAATTTTAAGGCTAGTCAAAAAAGCCTCTGGTGAACACCAGTAACTTTTAATGTTCACACAAAATAATAAATAAAAATAAAGAGGCAAGAAAAAAAAGACAAAAGCTTTGGGTAATATTTGGCACTCTACCTCTGAAAATAATGACAAATTCTAGGGCTTAAAGGGGGGAAATGGCTCTAGTACCAAGCAGTGATTCTTGGCTAAATGATGCAAGCCTGGTTAGCCGTTACCTTTCTTTCATGTTTTGTGCCTTCCCCAAGTCATTAAGTAAGAGATCTGGCCTCGGCTTTCGTGTAACCAGTAATGACAACCTCTTTGCAGTTATCTGTGTGTACAAACAATCAAAAACATTCAGAACACCAATACAACATTTTCTTTTAAGAAAAATAAATCAATCGAGAAATTAAGGTATTTAAAGTAAATATTTCTATCAAAGAAGGGGTGAGGGATAGCAAGGAGAAAGGCGCCCCTCCCTGCCCCACAATTCAACATGCAGATCAGGCTCCTAGTGCTTTCACAGTGGCAGGATGGTTTGACGCGAGTACACATATCCCGAGCCATCCAGTCCCAGGACTCTACAACATTGTATTCAGGTGATAGAGACACGATGGTCCATGCAAATGAACTGACCAAAGTCATGTTCTATGCGATCTAGATAGGATCCCAGACATCTTCAGAATGGTTTGGAGTCACAAGAAATGAAGGTCCAGTAAAGTGGTTGGCATTTAGAAGCACACTATTAAAGTATATCTCCCTGAAGATATGGTTATGCATTAGTGCACTGGTCAATATCTGACACTATTGGTCACTGTATTGCGAAAGGAAACCGGGGCAATTTGTATTGAGTAGTAGCACTACTTTAGATCATCTTTAAAGCCAAGATAAGATGTTTTAGCTACTCTAGTAGCATTTCTGACTTCAAATAGTAATATCATGCAGGAGCTACGCTGTTGTTTATGGAGCCTGGAGAAACTCTACAGTTAATTGTTTCCATTACAGGGTAAACCGTAGTTGTATTGATAGAATTTAGCCGATTGATGCAGTTTTGGTTTACAAGATAGATGGGATGGGAGAACGAGAGCGCCTCAGAGGACACGGAGAGTTGTAGGGGGATGTTACTGGAGAGAGTCTCAGAGCATTGCCTGCCAAGCCCGCTATGTTGTTTAAGCTTCGGGATTTTTCATATCCTTTTATGAAAAAATGCATAGACATCAGTTGAGTTCAACCAGAAAATAGACAGAGACAAACAGTACAGTGCAGGGTAACCCACAGTGCTATTTTTCAGCTAAAACCATTTGTAAATAAATAATTCAATATTCACATAATTCATACATCTAAAAACTGAAGCTCACTTTATTTCACATTCTGAAAAAAATTAAACCAGCTATCCCAAATTATAGCTACAGTATTTCAAAATATATTTATGCTTGATTATATGGCATAGAGGCTACAAGAACTTTTAAATATTAGGCAAAAATTAAACCTTAAATACGTTTATAGATTCAATACCTTTAAATTTCAGGACAAGTTTCTAAAAATTAAAAATATATGATATATTCCTTTTAATTTTGGTATAATTAACTAATGAAGCATGCTTAACCTGAAGTGTACACTTGTTTCCAACATATGTATTTTTTAAGGTTTACTATTTTAAAAAGAGTGATTCATATAATAATGGCATTTGGTGCCATTATCCAGGTGATACAGGATGGAAAACACATTACTAGTCCCTTAGGTAGTAAAAAAAAATAAAATTAAATTAAATAAAAAGGAGGAAATGAAACGTAAACTGAGTCATAATATTAGTGAAATAGATCTGAATTTGATGTATGCAGGTAACTTCATCTCAGGCAAGTATTGTTTTAACCAAAAGTTCTCGACCTAGTCTATTGTTGGTGATAGCCATGTACTTAGATAGTTAAACAGCTTCTCGGGAACATTAGCTTGGTTGCTTTCCCTAAACACTTCAGCCAGTACCCCATCCTGTGAGCTTTGGAGACATTCATGTGTTGTAGCATTTTTCAGTAGAATATTAAAGGCAGTAGAATGAGCTGGGGCTGCTTCTCATACAGACTGGGACGTGACGTGGAGAGCAAGACACGTGAATGAAAATGGAATCCTATCACACGGCTTTGGAAATAAACGTTTTGGTAGTTCCACTGAACAGTTAGAGGGTGGGAAATGAACTTCCTGTAGGACACCCAAAATTGAGTAAGTGCGCACAATTCCAATGAGCTTCTGGTCTTGTGTCTCCTTTAGTCTGTGAAGTACTCTCCATGGGCTCTAGTGTGCTTGCTGATTGTGGGACGAAGAGAAAAGAAAGTCCTTTGTAACCACCTCTACTTTTTATTGGGACAGAAGTAATTTTTATATTTATCTGACATAGGAGAGGCCAAGACAGTTAAACATCAAGACAGACTCCATAACAACTTTAGAACAGGCTAAGACTGGGACAGAAGAGTAAGGAAAACTCCCTGCCCACACGCACGCACAGACTTAGTGTCTTCTAAATAATTCTGTAAAGAGACATTTCACCATCTATTAATTATAATTGGAGTTTGCAGAATGGATTTTATGTTGAATAAAGATTTACCTGCCTCTGTTCAGTTATTATCCTTTATTATAAAACACGGGAGAGGATATGCTTTCATTCCATTCCAATAGATAATGTGATCATTAATGGGAGTGTGCCTTCATTTTTTTTAATTGCAAGTAATTCATTCTTTCATAGAAACATGTACATGGTAATTTCATTCTCTCTGCTCTTCTGTAAATTGACTGAAAATATAACTTTGAAAATTACAGAGAAAACGATTTTCCTACGCAGCTGAAGCTGATTTTGTGAATTAAAAATATAAACTAGATATCAAACATTGATGAACGCTAATTTCTGGTGTGTGGAATCATTAAAAAGGTAGTTTACAACTGAGTTCCTTATACAACTCTGATACATGTAATGATCTGTTAGATAATTTTATTTTAATCACCCAGTGATAGATGAATCCTGATTGCTATTCTAAATTGTTAATTGTTCTTCTAAATTATAGATTTTAAAGTAGGTATTTCTTATTTTGTTTACAGATCTTTTTAATTTTAATATCAGTAATTTAATATCATTTGAAGAAATGCTCCTCATTTAGCAACAACTATTTAATTAGTAAAATTATGTGTTCTTTATATATTTTAGTTTTACCTATTCCAAATATTTCCAATTAGAAATTATCGTACTTTTTGTTTGCTTAATCAAGGGTTTCCAGGAGTGACTAGAAATATCAATGAAGATTTAAATATAAAATGTAAGTTATTAGTAAACATAAATGGTAAACCTTCTTAGAGCCAAGCTCCAAATAAAGAATATGCATTTTATTCAGCTTCTAGGAGTATATGCTTATTTAGGACAATATCAATACTGCCACACATGCAGTCTGCATGTGTTTTATTGTGATAACATGCTTCTCAAAAGTAGTTGTAAGGAAACAAAAAGTGATCTTGGAAGATTACTTTTTAAATGTATCCTTGCATCCTCTTAATGCGTCATGGAATATTTTCATAATTATAAGTAGAATAAAAAATTAGAATTCAGTAATATTTTAAAATTATACAGAGAGAATTTTTAGAACATTTAAATATAATTAGTAGAAATCAACTTGAAAACTGAATAAGATCCTTTAGGAAGTAAATGTTTGGATAAATAAAAGAACTCTGTAAGTTATATAAAGGAAAGGGAAAAGACAATGGATAGTTTCTGGTATATGTAACGATATAAGACAAAAGCAAAAATGGTCAAGTGTATCCAGACATGATACCCACGTAGAGAGAGCATGCAGTTATGGAAAGAAGTAATCAAGAAAAAGGAAGAGTTGGTGTGTTAAGAAACGATGAAAAATGAAAAGCTTGTGGGAGATGCTCACTTTTCAAAAGAAGTCCTCATTAAAAAGTATAATTTGCATCTATGAAATAAAGTTGCATGTATCTTTCCAGGCAGAACAAGTGCCTTATTGTTTTGTTCATAAAGCTTTGCAATTTTAGAGTAAAAATTTTATTGACATACTATCTTACAATGTCCAAAGCTTTTCTCAGACATTTTTAATATCATTATTTGACATGGAAGAAAATTTGTATCAAGATCTTTCAACTTATTACCTTTGTATAAGCACTGCATATAATACGTTAATGGAAGATGCATAAAAATGAAGATCTATTTAATCACATATACTAATAAATGTGTGTACATTTATATACATGTATCCCTATACAGACAAATTCTGTTATGATATTTATGTACTTAGAAAATTTTGAACACAAAATTTTACTAGCTAATATGTGTACATATATTTGGCCAAAAATACTATACAATTTTAGCCACTCTCACAAAAAGTTTAAACTTTCTAGAACATATGTAGATTTTAAAAATAGGAAACAAAGCCTTTAAGAGGACTGAAATACATTTTAGCTCAAGGGACTCAGGCAAACCATGAAGCTGACTGGAATGAAGAAACATTTGAGCTGTTGCTCAGCAAAAAATAAAAATAAATAAAAACAAAACAAAGAGGCCTTTGTCTGCTCCCATACCTCAAAGACACTGAATCTGAGAACATGTAAAATATTCAGAAGAAATAAAAGAGGACCAGAATATGAGCTACCAGATACTTTTTAAGGAGGAAATCATAAAACACATTTTAAGTTTAAAACGTTAAAGATATAGGAAAACCATTTTACATAACAAATATGGATGTTGTTTATAGAATACAGTGAAACAAAATATCAAAGTTTCTGTTCAGAGTAGCCAGTTCTAGTAAGAAATCATTATAGATCTTCGTCTGCTCTGGCACAGCCTTTTTAACAAAGACCCCTCCCCAGTCATTTTTGATTTTATCAACAATTATTTATTATCTCCTACATGTTAGAGGAGATAGTGTTTACTACTGTTTACTGCCTGCTGAAAAAATGTTGATGAATTTTAAGTTATTTCACTGTGCCTAAAGAAAAAATATGTATTTTTAATCACATTTGTGACCTTTCAAGTGATTAAAAAGAATGCACACAGCAAAGCAGAGGATGTTGCTCTTTGAGAAAGTTAGAGAAGCTGTTGGTATCAACTGCCAGGGCATTGGGAAAGTGATTTAAAGACTACTTAGTTCTTTCATTTGGAAGAGAAAAAACACCTTATCAATTATTTAATGGCTGTCCATTACTTAACAAATACAATCATAGAGCCATGTAGTGAGTATTGTTTTAACAAAAACAGATAACTTTTAAAGACTGCTAAAAGCATCACGCTAAAATAACTGAGGGCTGACTTAATGTTGCCTGACTTAAGGATGTTTGCATGTTCTGTTAAAATTCTGTCCACAGACAGAAGGTAAATAAAATTATGGGGGAAAAAAAGTATACAGAGTAAAAAGTAATGCATTTTATATAGAACAATAACATAGGCTATGGAAAGTGCCTATAATGAGAAGACATGATGGAGAGAATTCAAGAGCACCACATGCTGTGCTCCCTGGAAAATGATGACTGAGCGTTTTCCATCACTCTTACTTAACAGCTAAGTCACCTACTAGGATTTGATTAAATGCATGCATACCTTTCCTGATTCCTCCATCAGAAGCGCACGTGTAATCACCTGTCGTCAACAGGAAACACGTTTCCCCTCTTCTGTTTTTGTCTCTGGTACTAGAGCGTCTGATGGGGAGCCTTTCTGGAGGTGATAATGGCGGCTCACTTCCTGTACTGTCGTCACCTGATAACACTGGTCACAGGACCACGCCCATTGACAGACAGTGATGGATGAGGAAATGAGACAGGACAGAGAGTTTACAACAGATGCCCATAGTCCAGTCACTCAATATACAGAACACAGTAATCACATCACAGTATTCACCACAATAAAGAAAAAAATTACACAGAGTAAGATGGAGGTGTGTTTTAAAAGGAAGAGATGTACCTTATGAAATTCTGATTCATGTTTGGAATCAATCTAATGGTAGTTAGCTTTCTCACAGGGGATGTGAACTCAAAATACGTGTAAAAATCTACACTCAAAATTTACTATGTAATTCGTCACATGTTATTCAGTTACTACCAGTGGAAATGGTTCAAAATAGAGTACCTTTAATAAAAATCTCTTAAGTAGTACTGGCTTTGCAATTCTTAAAGAGCTCAATTTTCCACCAAAAAATCTTAATCAAAATAATCCCAAGCCACAAGAAAAACCATTCCACTTTGAAGACTCAAAATTCTTTGGAGCAAAGCAAGATCTCCATGTCCTTGGGAGTAGTGTTTACTTCAAAGGGCTCTGTATAACTTCATCTGCCTACACACTAGCTTGGCATTACAATGTTGTCCAGAGTCAACATTGTATCCAATGACAAAGCATATCCTCTTTGGCCATGCCTTTCTTAAGGATTCTGCAGAAGAACACTGAGAACAATGTAATGAGTAACAATCCTAGCTAAATTCCTCCTTTCAGACAGATATTCTTAACAGCTGTCAGATACATGCTTATGGAATGTGCAGATGGAATTCCCAAATGCATATAAGAGGAGCAGTCGTTCATCTCAAGTCATAGTTCTTTGAGTTTTCTGATTGCTCCATAAAATTTTTCAGAAAGTAAAGGGGAATGTTGTTTCTAAATGGGACATGAGATCATCAGTGGTCTCTTTTTTTCATATAATGGGATGAGAAGTGGATACAGAAATAAATTTAAAGATAAGAAAGAAATAGATAAGTAGATCCAATATTTACACTTTAAATTTCAAAATAAGAATTTAAATAAATATTTTGTTCATCTAAAGATATTATATTTGACTCAGACATAGTAAACAAGCACAAACTCCCTCTGCCTTGACTTAGGAACCCTGACCCTAAAGTTGGAATTAATAGGCCATAGGTTACATCTGGCATACAGGGAGCAAGGAAGCCAGCAAATGTCAAGCATTAAAATGTTCAATACTCAGTTCTAGAAGGGATAAGAGGCCAAGGCACAGTGCAATAAAACTTATTTCAGGGAAGAAATGCAATTTTGTCATTGGTTATTCATGGAAGATTACCTGTACACTTGACAATGGAGGGTGTTTATTTTTTCTATTACATGTAACTTTGTATCATGTAAATGTTAGGTTGCAATATCCTACCTAATTTTAGACCCATGAAAACTTAGTTCACTAGTATAAAACACTAATAATGAGCTTTCTATTTGAAAGGTCTGTCTTCCACATCACCTCTTTAGTGCCTAGGCCTTTGAGATGCAAGCATCCGTTCTCCTTCAATAACTGCTTCTCGTGAATGAGGTTGAGATGCAGAGTACCGTGTGGCAGAGGTGAAACTGAGACAAACACACCAAGCCAAATGATATGGAAGTGAACATTTTGAGAACGAAGAATGGAACATGGTCAAGATCATACCATCACATCATGCCAAAAAACAAGGAAACATTGGCACAGAGGCAACAAATGGGTAAAAGAAAAATATTTGCATCATCAGCAAAGGTCATTCTCACCAGTGTCAGAAAACCCCACAGATCCATCCGTAGAAATGCTACAGTCTTGTTTTAGACAAGAGTCACACAAACACACATTTTATGAGGAGATAAAATTGTAAACGCATGGATGTTTACAGAAAACAAGAGCAGCTGTAATTTGCCTATAAGATGCACTCGTCTATTTATTTATTTAAGTATTTAAAGGTATACATTTGAAATCGTGCCTTACCTGATCTGTTATGTTCCAGAAGCCGGTTGTCCTTGCCCAGACATGTGTCACTCTGGGTACTGTTGCAAGCCATGTTTAATTCTGTCTTGCAAAATGTAGGTGAGCTTGCCAGAGGGGCAGGAGGAATGTGCTTCTTTCTTTTCCTTGGAAGTTTCTGCTTCGCCATTGCCAAGGAGTAGTACATTCCAAAATTGTTGACAATGACAGGCACAGGCATGGCTATTGTCAGCACTCCGGCCAGAGCACACAAGGCCCCCACCAGCATCCCTGACCATGTTTGGGGGTACATATCCCCATAGCCTAAGGTAGTCATGGTCACCACGGCCCACCAGAAACCAATGGGGATGTTTTTGAACTGTGTGTGCTCACTAGCTGAAGGGTCGTTAGGCTGAGCCCCTACTCTCTCAGCATAGTAGATCATCGTAGCGAATATCAAAACTCCCAGAGCCAGGAAGATGATCAGCAACAAAAATTCATTGGTACTTGCCCGAAGAGTATGTCCGAGCACCCTCAGACCTACGAAATGGCGGGTGAGCTTGAAGATTCTCAGGATCCTCACAAACCGAACCACCCTGAGAAAGCCGAGCACATCTTTGGCTGCTTTGGAAGACAGCCCACTGAGTCCCACCTCTAAGTAGAAGGGGAGGATGGCCACAAAGTCAATGATGTTCAAGAGATTTTTGATGAATTCAAGTTTATTGGGTGAAAAAACAATACGGACTAAAAATTCAAAAGTAAACCACACCACACACACTCCTTCCACATACGTCAGGGCGGGATCCGTTTCAATTTCGTACTGGAGGACAGCGCTGGTGCCGTTGATGACTGGCTCTGTCTTGTTTTTGACAATATTGAAAGCTTCATGTGTCTCCAGGCAAAAGGTTGTGATGGAAACCAAAATGAAGAACAAAGAAGCAAAAGCAATAAACTGCAGAAAGAGAGAAACAAATACAGAGTGACTTGAACCATATTCCTATCTGAATCTGAAAGACACGGATCGCTTCAAACAAACAGGACAAACGGAGTATTTGGGGATTCCACTTCAGATAAGATTCTCAAAGGCAAGAAGAGACATGCACGCCAATCTAAGCAGGCTGGACCTATAAGGTTCTCCAAACTCCGGTCCTTGATCACATATATGCAAAGCTTTGCTCTGTGTTGTGTAAAAGGGGAAAAAATCTGTGAAGAAACCATAAACATTATTTCTGAACAATTTTTAGTGGCAACAGACTGAAAAGGGAAAATAACATTTTTGACAATAGCTCCAATTTTGACAATTGCGTATGCCCTAGAAACTTTAAAACAACGTTTATAAGTGCACATATACGGCAGATTACACTGGTGTAAATTTAGGAGTCACACAAAATGTAACCATCAGTTTCTACTTGTCAATAAAATGTTTGGGGGGGTATCATTAGATATGAACATAAAATGAAAACCTGGAGCGTTCAATGGCACCTGAAGGGAGTGACTACTCAATTTAGCAAATCTGGGTTGGACAAAAAGTCAAGCAACACAAATTAAAGGAGAGAAACGAAGTTAGGGGAAAAAATTCAAATACTATTATCTTCCCATGCTTAAGAAAAAGAACTTGAAGGTGATGAAGTACTAAATTATAAAGCTATTTTTTCAAAACTAAGAATTCCATATATTTAGTCAATTAATATTTGAAAACACATGCACCTAAAAATATAGATAAATCCTAAGTGTTCCCAGTTGCACAGTTCTGGCTAGAACCACATGCTGTTGAATTGATTTCATGTCGGTCTCCACAACAACACTAATACTAACCCCATCTTACAGTTGGGTAATATCAGACCAGGAGCACTGGTATTCCTTCTTTTTAATTCAGTTGACCTAAAGTGATAGGCTCAAACGATAACCTGATAAAATCAGTCATGGCTTCCATTCCCTAAAGTTATCAAATTCCAAACTGGAGAAGACAAATGGTTGAAGCCTCTTCCCTTAGCCTGGGATCACACACATCTTAATACTACAGATCTGAATATTTGTGTTCAGGTGTTAAAATGAAGGACACCTCTGTCATTCACAGGTTCACAAGAGACATTGCAGAGTGGCTGAGGTCTCTAGTGTTCTCTGGTAAATGTCTATTAAGCCATGCTTGCTGAATGAGCAGGCTGCTCCTTTCAGAGATAAACAACAGAATCACCAGGAGAAAGAAATTGTATCAAGCAGCAGAACGAGTTGCTTAGTTGGACACAATGGGACTATTTCCAATATCCAAATGGAACTATTTCCAATATCCAACCAGTTCCCTGACAGCTACTCTCCAGGCATGGCTGCCACTGAGAAGACCTGAGCCATATCTCATGAACACAGGTTCCTCTTATCAGTTCTATCAGTTTGTGAGGTCATCACAAAAGGACTGATTACTACTGTGGCTGTTTGCCTTAGACAACCACCCCAAACTAAGGAATTACATAAGTAGCGTGAGCCCAGAGCCAGCATACAGTATTCAACAAGTGTTACCTCTACAGATTTGACCTGTGTTTCCCCACACATCGAACAAACACTTGGTTTTGCCGTTTATAATCCAACTGTTGGGTTTTCCAGGAGCATCTGAGACACTAACTCTCTCCACTTTGCTTTTTCATTTGATGTACAAATGAAACACACCACTCTGTTCAGCCATCTGAGATAAGGCTTAGCATCCCTACAACTTTGTGTACACTAAACAATGTGTGCTGCAGTCGCCTGTGGTTGGTAATTCATTCAGAACTGCAATCTTACTTTATCTCTAGATTGGAAAGTTAGATTTGTTTCTGTTTAACTGTGCAAACTTTTGTCATTAGAGCTTTGCACAAATGGCCCCACCCTTCTTTCTTCCCACACAGTTCCTCACAAGGCCACTCTATCTCTAGCATTTCGGATTGGGCGTAATATTTTAGCAAGAAAAGCTGATGATCAGCAGTTAAGCTGTAGTTTGATGTCCTGTTTAAATTGATTTTCAGTAATCAGTCCCTTCAGTTGACTGCAGTCTAAAATGGCACCATTACATGAGACATCTTACAGCTTCATCTTTTGGACAGTCTTAGTGTTCCTGGGACATCCAAAGGACACAAACAATTCTGTAAGATGCACTAACATCTGTCAAAAAAAATACAAAGGCAAAGGCAAAACTTGGAATTTTTAGGACTGGATATTTCTCTATTACACAGCATGCATGCATACAGCACATTAGATTGTTCCCTTTGCCAGGCCTCAGGTCGAGCTTTTAATTTAATAGCAGTTAGTGATACATAATCTACTGAGGAATTACAGTGTACAGAGGATGCAGACGTAAAATTCATTAATCACATAGAAGGTCTATAATTGTACTTGTTACAAATTCAGTAAAAGAAAAATACATGACGTTTTGAAAGGGAAAAAAATGTGAATGATATTTGGGATAAAGGGCCATTGAGACCTTTGTCCATAGACTGAAATGAGCAGTGAGCAGAAGTCAACTGCATAGAGAGAGGACATCACATAGCGCAGGCTAGCCTTGAGTTCTCATTGTACGTGAGCATGACTGTAAACCCCAGGTTCTCCAGCCTCTATACCATAAGTGCTGGGATTAGGGGCCTACACCACCAAGCCTGGTGTAGTTTTTCCAGATCTGCATATAGGGGACAGACTGTTATTTATAAATCCCATCCAGGATAAAGACTATGCCTTCCTCCAGATTAATCTATTTCTCTAAGTAAATGTGACCAAGGAGAAATATGACCTGGGTTTTAAAATAAGGCCTCAAGGTGACTCTAGACCAGTGGTTCTCAAGCTTCCTAATGCTGCGACCCTTTCATACAGTTGCTCATGTTGTGATAACCCCAACCATAAATTTTTTTATTGTTACATTATAACTGTAATTGTACTATTGCTATGAATCATAATGTAAATATATGTGTTTTCTGGGGGTCTTTGTAGACCCTGTGAAAGGATTGATTGATCACCCCCCAAGGGGGTCATGACCCAGAGGTTGAGAACTCTGCCTTTAGATACATTTAATTACTAATAGTGCAACTTTGGGCTTGCTATTTCATGTAACTCACTTGTGTGAGACTACCACACCAACTTGAGACAATATGGAAATAGACATTAAAGTGATTTCTTAAGTTTAAAGCATCATATGAGTGTTAAAATTTACCAAATAGATACATTTAGTAAACTCCCTAAAATACAATTATTACCTCAAAATGCTCTTTTAGAATCCTGTGTTGATGCACATTGAAGCAGTTGTATTTGAAAACATTAGTCACCGTAGTCCAAGAAAAGGGTAGGACAAAGGGTCATTCGACAAAATATACCCAAACAATGTACAAAAGTATGAATTCCTCACTCCCTACCACCATATCAGATTTTCTTATACAAGGAGAGAATAAAGTCTGTATTTACCAAAATCCCTAGATAATTAATGTGCATATTAAAATTGGAAACCAATTTCTTGTGTGTTATTCAGGAAATGGATAAAACAAATCATCTAATGAGTTGGAACAGTTTTCAAATTATAAACATTCATTCATAGTCTTAAATGAAACTTCCTAAAGGCTTACTAATAATAAACATTTACAAGATCTACAGAAGCATACCTAGCTGTTGATATCTACTTTGATATAATTCTGGTTCCTTCAAAAATAGCTGTGAGCAAATAAACCATCGGAACAATCTGTTAAGTACAAACATGTTTAAGACATAAAGCTTCAGAAAACAACAGCTGATTTTGCAAAGCATTTGCTGTATATACATTTCAATAATTTCTGTCACCATTATTTTGAGAACTCTAATGAGGGTGGTGGAGAGACGTATCAGCAGTTAAGAGTGCTGGGTGCTCTTCTGGAAGACCTTGGTTCGATTCCCAGTGCCTCCACTGCAGTTCACAATCTACTAAGTGATCTGTCACCCTCCATATGCTTCTGTGGGCACTGCATGCAAGAGATGCACAAACATATGCTTCCAAAACACCCCTACACATGAAAAAAAATATAAAGGTTAAAAAAATATTAAAGAACTTTAATAAGAACTTAGAAGCTGCTTCTGCCCAAAGCACCCAATCTTCACTTGGGCATCTGCAGATGCCCAATGACTAAGTGAAAACAAAATGAAAGTTTAGCACCTCTGCCTTCATACTGCAACTGTCTCTTTCCATGTGAGTCATCCATCTTTGTAGTCACCTTGAATCCTAGGAACAACAGGTTTGGCCTATAAAAGCCTTGTGATGAGTTGAAATTCCTTCCCAGGCTTCATCAATGTTCTTTCCCCTAATAAAATCCACAAGAGAAATTCTTAGATGATAATGACCAGCCTGATCACAGTTGGACCAAGATTTCTTGACCCCTTCCCCTTATTACTTCATTGAAGCTCATTAATGCCATGAAGAACTTTTTCTTCGTCTCCACAGTTGTCTTCTTATCTAGAAAACCTTTCCCTGTTTTCACAAATTCTTTTACCATTTCGTTTTTGGTGAGAATGCCTCTATTGGGGTCTTCAGAATTGACTCTGCTCTAGTACTCTATAACTGGACCACAGTATGATTTTGTGTTTTGTATTTTTTTTTATTGCTGTAGCATAGCTATGTGTAGCTTTCAAGTATTATGTGAATCTGTTGGAGTGTGGTATTTACTAACACTGTAAAACAATGACTCCTAAAGCTATTATGCTAGACTTATAGGCCAAGTGCCTCTGGCTGTCCTCCTCAATGCAGAGACCCACGGCTAAACATTATGCAGAGAAAGAGAGAATCTGAATTAGAGAAAGTCTGAATTAGAGAGAGTCTGAATTGGATACTTCCTTCTGGGTCCTTCTCACAGAGACTGAGAAACCCTCACAGATGTGAGGAAAGAAGAGAGACTGTAGAAGTCAGAGGGAATGGAGGGCACCAGAAGAAGATGACCCACCAAAGCAACTAAGCTGGGGTCACATGGGCTCAGAGACTAAAGCAGCAAGCATGGGGCTTCCGTGGGTCTGAACCAGGTTCTCTGCATATATGTTATGGTCATTAGCTTGGTCATTAGCACTGTTTCCACTCCAAACAGTGGGGGTTGGTGTTTCTCTGACTCTTGCATACTCTTGTGACTCCTTTCATTCTATTGGGTTCCCTTGTCCAGCTTCAATATGAGGGCCTTTGCTTTTCTTAGTGTACCTTGTTTTGTCCTGTTTGGCTGTCATCTCTTGGAAGGCTGCTCTTTTCTGAAGAGGAAATAGAGGAGGAGTGGGTCTGGGGGAGCAGAGCCAGGAGGAGTGGAGGGAGAGGAAACTGGTGGGAATCAATTATATGAGGGAATCTACTTTCAATAAAAGGTAAAGTAAAAATAAATAAACTTTAGCACTTTAAGAAAGAAACAACATCAATTTCAGAAGTAGACCATTCTTATTTGTATATAAAATCAGACAGATAAACAAGTTTTAATTGTTTAAAAATTAAAGACTTCAGGCATCAAAGAGAAGAATGCTGTATGCCATGGGAGAAGTTGGAGAATGGCCTCTGTCTGCTTGACAGCAGAGAATTTTGGTAGAAGTTGAAGTTTGAAAAGAAGAAGACAGCATCATTTCTAAGGAAAAACAAGAGCTGATGATGTGATTCAAACAAATGTCTCCACAGGCTCACCAGCAGAACTGTGGACAGGCAACGCTTGTATCAAACATTAACCGAACACTTTGTCTGCTTACCACTACCACCATTAGTGCTGCTTTAAATCATGAAGGTATTGGACCATGTGAAGACGAAAGGGGAGAGGGGATCATCTATGAGACATGACACGCAGAGAGGTTCAAACAAAGCGAAGAGTCCTAAAAGTGAAAAGTCATAAGAAGTTTGACATCAGTGAAAATCTTTGGAGATTTCAAATGAGTATACTCTCTCCGGTCGATGAAGGAAGCTTAGTTTATTAGGAATTCGTTTACATATCAAACGAATGGGTGATACTAGAAGCTTTGAAGGTTGGAATAACCCAGAGGCAAACATTGAATGCATTAGTAACAACTTGATGTGATTTATCTGAACTTCGCTCTAAGCTCCTCGGGTACAGAAAACATCTTCTTTTCTGGCTCACTGAATAGAGCTGAACCGGTCAAATGTCAAGTTAGAATGAATATTAAGAAAAACAAATTAAAGGGAAAGAAATGTGGGAGGAGATAATTTGTTTTTCTCCTTCACTGAGCTGGGTAGCCATTATGAGCTGGAATTATGTCATATTCATTTTTTAATCTCCTCCTCCCAGAACAGTCAGTGGCAGATGGTCAGCAGAGATGAAAGTAAGGATGGAAGATTTAGTGAAAGAATAAATAAGTGAGAAAAATAAGGTATAATCGTATTTCTCCGGGGATTGAAATGTTCATTTAAAAGAACTTACAGAAAACCATAAAATAATTGAAGGAAACTATCAAATTTGTAACAGAATCCAATCAAACAGGTCAATTTTTTCAGTTGTTGCCAACAGTAGCTTCCATTCATCCTATCAACAAAGCATGTCTGAGGGAGGAATCAGGAGGTATCGAGTTGCCATTTTTCATGCTTTTCTATTATGAGAACTCCACAGACTCCCAGGGCACTAAGTGAAAAGAAAATTAAGCAAGTTAAATAATTGAAGTGTTAGAAAGCTTTCAGACAAGGTGTGTCATGCGGACTGAATTCAGAGAACTGGTTCATAATTCCAGGAAGTTTCAGAATGGAAAGATTCCTTTTCAGACTTGAGTTGTGAGGTCTAATGGATACAGACCTTTCTTCTTCAAGTCTCATATCCATGGTGAGCTGCAGAAAGCAGAGAATATTTTCCTTGTTGTATTAGCTCCATGTTGAGCAAGTCCTCATCAGGGATTATATCAACTTATGTCAACATAAACATTCAAATGTTTATATATCTAGATACATACATATATAGAGAGATAGATGATAGATAGAACCAAATATATATACATATACATATATAGATATAGATATATACATTTAGAATGAGATTGTTGAAAAAAGAAAGCCTATTCTTATTTTCATTTTTCTATTTCCCATTAGTATAAAGAAATTGTGTTCTATACTTTTCTCACATTACCAATCTCTCAAAGCTTTCAAATTGACTATATTTATTTTCTATGCTCCTGTAACTTATGATCAGTGACGTGATTTCTTCACTTTTTTTAAAAATTTCACTTAAATACAACTTCCTCTGAGTAATGGGATTCACAAATTCCAACCTCATCTGGCCAAAAGCATGGAGTAGGGGTTCAGTTCCTGGAATTGCCTCAATAAAAGAATAGAGTTTTAAATATGTTAGTGTAGTATACCAGGGTTTCAATAGCCCAAAAGCAGAATCTACCACTTTATTCTAATAATAATTAATGATCACAAAACTTCACCAACAATATAAATGTTAAAGGAAGAACTCGTTATGAAGAAAATAAAGTCAAGCGTATTACGTCAATCAAGCAAGATAACGCTTGAAAGGTAACATCATGGGGGAGGTTTTTTATGTTACTTTCTCATTTGCTAACTTTGAGTGAAATAATTCCACTTTTAATTTATAACTAAAGAATGTTAAATGTTTTTAAATTTAGAATATCACATTTCTGGCTGGTGTCCTGAGCAGACTTTGGGGGCAAGATCCACAGCCAGTCCCACAAAACCCAGAGGAAGCTCCACCCCCAGGCTATCTGACATGCCCAGGATCAGAGGTGAAGGGGACCCAACATCTGTCCCAATACTGGGAGAAACTGGGACCAGCGGGACCAGGCACACAGGAACTCCCCCAGCCCAGTGGTTCTGGTTCCTTCCGGTCTGTCTGGGTTGGTGTCCTGAGCAGACCTTGGGCATAAACTCCATAGCCAGTCCCACAAAACCCAGAGGAAGCTCCACGCCCAGGTGCTCTAACAAGCCCGGGATCACAGGATCCCAGAATCACATGATCACAGAGACAGCTTGACTCTAAGGAGTTCTGACACAACCAGGATCACAGGAAGGACAAGCTCCAGTCAGATTTAGCAAGGGTAGGTAGCACTAGAGATAACCAGATGGTAGAGGGCAAGCATAAGAAAATAAACAACACAAACCAAGGTCACTTGGCATCATCAGAACCCAATTCTCCCATCATAGCAAGTCCTAGACACACCATTACAATGGAAAAGCAAGATTCAGATCTAAAATCACTTATCATGGTGATGATACAGGACTTTAAGAAAGACATAAATAGCACCCTCAAAGAAATACAGAAGAACACACAGGTAAACAGCTAGAAGCCCTTCAAGAGGAAACACAAAAATCCCTTAAGGAACTATAGGAAAACAAAATCAAACAGTTGAAATGAGCAAAACTATCCAGAATTTAAAAATGGAAATAGAAACAATAAAGAATCAGAATAACAATAAACAAAATCAGAAAGAGAGACAACCCTGGAGAAACAAAACCTAGGAAAGAAATCAGGAGTCATAGATGTAAACATCACCAACAGAATACAAGAGATAAAAGAGAGAATCTCGGAGGCAGAAGACACCATAGAAAACATTGACACAACAGTCAAAGAAAATGCAAAAAGCAAAAAGCAAAAAGCTCCTAACCCAAAACATCCAGGAAATCCAGGACACAATGAGAAGACTAAACCTAAGGATAATAGGTATAGAAAAGAGTGAAGATTCCCAATGTAGTGGGCCAGTAAATATCTTCAACAAAATTACAGAAGAAAACTTCCCTAATCTAAAGAAAGAGATGCCCATGAACATACAAGAAGCCTACAGAACTTCAAATAGACTCAACCAGAAAAGAAATTACTCCCGTCACATAATAATAAAAACACCAAATGAACTAAACAAAGAAAGAATTTTAAAAGGAGTAAGGGAATAAGGTCAAGTAACTATAAAGGCAGGCCTATCAGAATTATACCAGACTTCTCACCAGAGACTATGAAAGCTAGAAGATCCTGGGCAGATGTCATACAGACCCTACAAGAACAAAGTGCCAGCCCAGGCTACTATACCCAGCAAAACTCAATTACTGTAGATGGAGAAAACAAAATATTCCATGACAAAACAAATTTACACAATAACTTTCCACAAATCCAGCCCTACAAAGGATAATAGATGGAAAACATCAACATAAGGAGCAAAACTACACCCTAGAAGAAGCAAGAAAGTAATCTTTCCACAAATCCACACAAATCTAATTCCACATCTTACAACAAAAACAACAGGAAGTGACAATTATTTTTTCTTAATAGCTTAATATGAAATTAATATCACTAACATACCCTAATCGATTGAAATCCAAAAATATGATGAATTAGAAATTTGTGGATTGTCATCAATGGTCTCTCTAATTTGTTAATTAGAGAAATAGTTTCAATATTGTACAATCTATATACACTTTCAGCTTGTTTGTTTGTGACAGTGTCTGGCTGTGTACAACATAAGGGTCTTGAAATCTTGCTTCTCCTATCTCAGCCTCTCTATTAGTA
Source organism: Hylomyscus alleni (assembly GCA_019843855.1). Taxonomy (NCBI): domain Eukaryota; kingdom Metazoa; phylum Chordata; class Mammalia; order Rodentia; family Muridae; genus Hylomyscus; species Hylomyscus alleni. The sequence continues at coordinate 18,428 of JADRCC010162696.1, forward strand.
ATATTGTTTATTTCATATTTTTACACTATACTATGGTTTTCAGAACAGCTTATATATTTCAAAAGTATTTATATACCCAAAAGAAACAGACAATTAACTAGGGAAGTTGCTTGTAAAAGAACAACGAAGAGTGAGACTGAATGCTTTGCTTGACATCTGTAGCTCTTGTATCAAGTTTGAAGAAGAGGACTTTATAAGTTACTCTTTCTCTGAGATGAAGACTTTTCCAAATTATCACAGCCAATGAACCATATTCTTACCCTCACCTAATGTCTGTGCCACCCTCCAAGCAGAACCATTGTTCATTGAAACAGTTGGTGAATGACTTTATGGATAGACCATCTTAATACATATACCATTTCTTAAATGAATGTAACCTGTTCTCTGTGGGCTGAGAATAAAGCCACTCA
>JADRCC010162699.1:0-17052 GCA_019843855.1 Hylomyscus alleni
TCTCTCTCTCTCTCTCTCTCTCCCTCTCTCTCTGCCTCTCTCTCTCTTTCTCTCTCTCTCCCTCTCTCTTCTCTTTCTAGTAGTTTCAGTGTTTCAGGTTTCACATTTAGATCTTTGATTCGCTTAGAGCTATTTTTTTTTGGCCAGGTGATATATTGGATAGATGGATCATTTTCTAAGATCTTTCTTCAATTATTTGCTTTAATTATATAGATCTTTCTTGGTTAGATTATTTTTTAGTACATTTTTTTGAGGCCACTGCATGTGGGATTGTATCTACGGTTTCTTTTTTGAAATGTTGTTGCTATATTAAAAATCTTATGATTTTTAAAATTAATTCTGTATCCTGCCATATTATTAAAATTGTCAGTCATTTCTAGAGGTTTTCTAGGTTAAAAAAAATTGAGATCCCTTATGTTTTAATAGCATATCATCTGAAAATAGGGATTTCTTATTAGATATTTTCTTTATTTACATGTCATATGATATGTCCTTTTCTGGTTTCCCCTCCAAAAAAAAAAAAAAAAAAGAAAAATAAATAAAATAAAACCTTGTTCCCTCCCCACCTCCTGCTCACCAACCCACCCTCTCCTATTTCTTGGTCCTGGCATTCCCCTACACTGGGGCATAGAACCTTCATAGGACTAAGGGCCTCTCCTCCCATTGATGACCAACTAGGCCACCCTCTGTTATACATATGCTGCTGGAGCATATGTAAAAATATGGAAAAAAGGGATATTTTGACAGTTCTTTTCCTGTTTGTATCCCTTTGATATTCTTCTCTTGTCTTACTGCTCCAGCTACTTCTTCAAGCAATGTATTGGAAAAGAGTGGGGATAGTGGACACTTCTATTTTATTCCTGATTTTAGCGGAATTGCTTCAAGTTCTCATAAATTTGGGAAGATGTTTGAGTAGTGTACTGGCTGGTTTTGTGTGTCAACTTGACACAGGCTGGAGTTATCACAGAAGGGAGCTTCAGTTGGGGAAGGGCCTCCATGAGATCCAGCTGTGGGGCATTTTCTCAATTAGTGATCAATTAGTGATCTCAATTAGTTTCTCAATTAGGGCCTCTTGTGGGTGGTGCCATCCCTGGGCTGGAAGCTTTGGGTTCTATAAGAGAGCAGGCTGAGCAAGCCAGGAGAAGCAAGCCAATAAGGAACATCTCTCCATGGCCTCTGCATCAGCTCCTGCTTCCTGACCTACTTGAGTTCCAGTCCTGACTTCTTTGGTGATAAACAGCAATATGGAAGTAAGCCGAATAAACCCTTTCCTCCTCAACTTGCTTCATGGTCATGATGTTTGTGCAGGAATAGAAACCCTGACTAAGACAAGTAGGTTTCTCATATATAGCTTTTATTTTATTGAATTTTTCTTTTTTAAGTTCTAATGACTTTTTAGGACCTTTATCATGAACACATGTTCACATGTTAGATTTTTCAAAGGTCTTTTGTGCAGCTAGTCTTTAATTTGTGTGGTTTATTACATTTATTAACTTGTGTATTTTGAAACATATTTAGGACAAAGCCAATTGGTCCTGATGGATAATATTTTTGATGTATGTCTGTATTCAATTTGAAAATATTTCACTGAGGATTTTGATTCTATGTTCACTGAGGATATTAACTCATAGTCTCTTTCTTTCCTTTGTTCCTTCGTTCCTTCGTTCCTTCATTCCTTCCTTCTTTCCATCCCTGGCTCCTGAGCTGGTACAGAAATGCAGCAAGATCTCTGGGCTCAACTGCTCCATAAAACAGCTCCTGACAGTTTGCAGTAGTAACCGAATATCCCTAAGGGGAGAGTCATCAAAGCAGATTTGGATTTATGGAATCGAATAATTCATAAAGAAAGCCTTGACGGTAGCTAAGATCCATCTCTTTGCTTGTCTCTTAAGGCAAAATTTAATAGTGCTTCTTCAGCTCCCTTGGTTTGTGTTGTAAGAGAACTGGCTTTGAACTGTTTCACCCATGAAAGTTCCATAAACAGAATTAATATCACACCAGACAAGGTGGCGTCTCAACCTTGGCAGATCAAACACTATAGAGCTGTGATTTCCTGGCTAAAACACATTTTCAAAATCCTTCCTCTTGCGGTAATTTTCTATTTTGATAGCATCATATAAAAGCTAAGCTAATGAAAAATCTTTTATGAAAAAAAATGTGACAATATGATGGGAAACGAACCCATGTGCCTTGTTATTTGATGCAAGATGGATTTACTTTGTGGCCATATGATAAATAGTTGGAATTTTTACTACAGTGACATTTTTAATAACCATGTTGGACATAAGGTTTTACTATGCAACCATTCATTTACAAAAATGACAATTTAGTGCCTTTTAGTAAGTTCACAGAATGGTACATGCATAGCTATCATGATTCTGAATCATTCTCATTACTCTCCCAAATAAATTTTGTGTTGTCTAGCCATTACCTTGTGTCCCATGTGAGTACAATGTTGGTGGTTTTTTTCCCTATAGCTTTGTTAATTGTTGACATTTTGTATGAACAGAATTATATCCTCTGGATTCAGAGTTCATTTATATTATTATATGTATCAACATATCACTTCTTTATATTGTTCTCTACTATTCATTTTATAAACCAATCAATTTTTTTATTTATTGATGGACATTTCAGTTATTTCTACTTTGGGACTCTTTTGAACATTACCATTCATATTTTGGTTTGTTTTGTTTGTCTACATATGTTTTCACTCTTCCAGCACATGGGCAGGACAGAGCCTCTCTTTCCATTGGTTGTTATTAGTTATTAGTTCTGAGGTTGTTATAGCCTTGGAAGAAAAAGTTTGTGAATATGGTTAAGTTTTGGGAGCTTGCAGAGACTTGGAAGTATCATTCATTTATTAGAGTTTTACTTCCTGAGCCTTGTAAGTTCTGTGTGCTTTCTTATCCTTAAAAATCCCCATTCCAGAAGAGATATTTTCAACTTACCTGTTCTTTTGCATTTTACATATTAATGAAAAAGCATAAATTTTTATTAAAACAAAACCATATATAATACCCTGCTCCTTTAAAGAAAGAGTAAGCCTGTTTATCAAGCTTCAGAGATTTGACCTGTCTCATTTTTACTACTATCCCTTGTTATATTTTATGACACATGCAAAATTGGTCAACCCTGAAATGATGTATATACAAATATCATTATATGGATTGAGCAGGTGATTATCATATACATATTCACACACATACACACACACACATAGACACACACACAGCAAAGAATAAGAAGCCATGAATTTGAAAGGAACAGAGAGCAACTAACAGGAAGGAGTTGACGGGAGGAAAGGGAAGAAGAAAATTGTTGTGATTATACTTTGATTTCAAAAAATATCTATAAAGCAGTTATAGGTATAATTCTTAGTATTTTAACTCTAGAAGTCAAGTGAAAATATTCTCCACTTATGCAAAGAGTAAGCTTATCAGATTAAATTAGCATTTCATATTGCAGATAATATGTTATAAAAGAAATATGATGTTAAAACTCTGAGATAAGCAAAGGAACCTTTGTGAAATCATCACAAGATGTGTTTTTATAACTAGTTCAACTATCCAGTACGCTGAAAATTGAATGTTTAATTAAACTTACTCTGTTTGTGCTCATAAATTTTGATAACAGCAGAGTAATAACATATCCAATCTAAACAATCAATTGCCCATTTAGCAAAAACAAACATAACATCATACTCCTCCAAGATACAATGATTCATACATCTTACTTCAAGTCATAATTCAATATGAATTTTCACTGTCTCGCTACCCTTTTTATTGTGGCCATTCTTGAATGTGCAACGCAGCAGTTAAATCTTAAATCTTTCTTCAGCTCTATGTCTCCCCAGGCACGCCATTTGCCCCTCCTTCTTCTTCCTCCTAGCCTCTTTCCCTCATACCATCTCTTCCTATTCCATGCCATCTCAGGTTTCTTTCACTCTCTCCTTAAACTTTTCTCTTTGCTGAGATCTTCTTTCCTTCCATCTCTAGCTTCTCTCTTCTGCCTCTGTTCTGCACAGTCTTGTACCCTGCCTTTACTTTCAGGGAATCTTCTAGGTGTGTAAACTGATATATATTGAACAGCATTTATCAACAGTAGAACTGCTGATGTCCGCAGCATCCTGCACTGAGACTTGCGTCCCAGCTGCAGTTTCCTTTTTCCTTTCTTCCCAGAATGAGACAAAATGAAAACTTTACAGCATCATTAGAGATGTCTGAAGGCATCTAAGCTGATATATTCAGTGTGGACTGCTGTATGGAATGCAGCTGTGAAATGAGCTAAATTTTATTATTGCAGGTAAAGAGAACGAGTGTAAATTTATTCAAATGAAATCCTTTGCAAGCATTACTGTATATAGGCTTTGGAAACAGTCTCATTCTGTCTCTCGCACTTTAAAAGCTTCTGAAGATACTCTATATCTCAGGACATGTGACAAAGGGGATGGATGTGAGTCCCTCAGCATTCAGAGCTATGTATAGTTTTTGTTTGTTTATTTGTTTTTTTAACCACTAGGGAAATACATTTTATATTCAAAATCAGATCTGTGCTTGGTTTATTTTAAACACTGAACTAATATCAAATATTTCTTGATGATGTACTGTAGATGTGACTCCCAAATGCACCATTTTATTGCCTGAGTATCAAGACAACAATTTTTAACTCAGAAGAAATGTAGAGTGTTTATTATTATTATTTTTGTGCAACAAACTTGTGCTATAGTTTTGTAAGTGTGTATGTGTGTGTGTGTGTGTGTGTGTGTGTGTGTGTTAGGAGACAGGGAGAGCTTGTTGATTAATGTGTACAAGAAACTTCACTTTTAAATCAAAGATTGATTAATGGGCAAGAGGAACATTACACACAAATTACCAAGTTTTAAAATTCTAAAAACCAATATAATGCACTTAACACTAACATTATATGTCACACAATATATTTGGAATGCCTTCTGAAGTTTGAAGTACACCAGAGTCCTCGCTAATAAACAAGCATGTATTGCTCTCATGGAATTGTGAAGTTCTAAGAGAAATTTGTAGTTAGTATAACGCACAAGTGAGGAAAAATTTGATGAGTCTCTTTTTTCCTAGATTTATTAAAATGTAAGGCCTATTTGAAAACATCAATATTTTTCTAAATGATCCCTTCCAGTCAAAACTTCACTCATAGCCAGACATTGGGAACTGAGACTCAGAGCATTTGTTTGTTGAACTTTCTTGTCTTCCATGGTTTCACCCATGTGTGCACTTGCATATTTCTCATTATTTGTTATGTCTTATTAATTCATCTAGGTTAGGAAAATCAACAAAAAGTGAAGACAAAGTGCTGCTTTATCTTTTACTCTATCACCTCGTCCCCATTTTAATGTTAGAAATATGATGTTGATACTAACATTAGTGTGCTGTACCGTGCTCTACGTCCCTGTATTTGTGGCACATACCTCTAACTGAACTCTGGGCTGCATACTACTGGTTATGGCGACATATGGACACAGGATTTTGTCTCACTATCATTGATGAGCTCATGTCTTTGAAAGAGATGCAGAAGCATAAGAGCCATAAATCAGGATAATTGGGGCTATCAGGAAGGCATGTTTGAAGTGCTCTCAGGATACTGAAGGGAGTGATCGATTACTCTGGGCTGGGTACCAAGACAGACCTGACAGAGACATTTACAATTTGTTCTGGGCTCTACAAGACAAGCAAAAATCTTAGATTTGAAAGAGGAAGGGCTGTTGTGTAAAGGAACGCAGAGTGCCTAAGTGTTTTCTCCCCTCGGAACATCCCTTTTCCTGCCTGTGTGCTGAACATGTCTCTGCTGGCCTTCTTAACAGGCTTCCAGAATGTTTTTTGCTTCACCTCTAGTTTAATCTCCTAAAGCTGATATGTTTGTGCTAGCAGGTATAGTCTGTGCCATCTTCTACTTCCTGCTCAGCATTTCAGTGTTTCCATGGGAATAGTCAAGCTTCAGGTACTTATTTCTTTCCTGGTCCACTGCTTGTCCAACGTTCTCAGTCCCTTGCTGTTTAAATTCTCCACAATGTCCACTGTTCCAGAAACTTTTTCTTCTTCATGATCCTGGATGTATCAACCAGCTAAAGTTTCTTTATAGCTGTACCTTTCAGCTGTTATTGTTCTGGAGCCTAAATCACATCCATTTTACTCTTTGGTACAGGTAAGGCCTGCTGGAGGATCCAGTGAAAAAACAAATTCGTGTGACACATGAGAAATGCATTGTTAGCATCTGCTTTAGACCTTAGAATGAGCCGAGGGCACAACTTCCCCAATTCTTTTAAGCAGAGTCTATTTTAGAAAAGGCAAAAGTTTATTCAATGTTGTAAAGGTGTTTACAATAATATTTAGCACAGTTAATTCTGGTTTTTCTACTTCACAAAAATGTAATTTCATACATTCATCAGTGGAATTATCAGGCTGTAATATTTTTCTCCAATAAGCTATGTTTTTAAAAAAATAAGTGCTCGTGGGTACCCATACTGAGAGAAGGGTAGTTGTGATTAGTAAAGTTTAATGAATAGCTGGAAGATAAAAAACAGCCATCTTCCTGATGTGGCAGCATATACATGGACGTTTGATTTCTTCTCATTGACACCTCTGCACGTTTGGCATGTGCTTCTTTCAGAGCCCCAGCACTGATTTTGTAGATACACAAGCTTTGTATCATACTTCTTATATGTCTATTACTCTTATTGCTACAATGGAAACTCCCATACAACTTATATACATATTGCCCTTATTGCTACAATGAAAACTCCCAGAGGCAGGGAGTATGTCAGTCAGTGTCTTCCCAAACATCTTTTGCATGCTAAGTATTGAAATGTGGTTAATAGATAGATAGTTTGGTTAACAGATAAATTGTTGATGAATCTTCCTCTAGAGTGCAGAGCTATGTATCACAGAGTTTCACTTTATGACACTCAGATGCCTTCCTTGTTTCATTAAGTATTCACTGAAAATTTGGCATTCTTTTAAAAGAGTGTATGTCATATTAACATATGGATTACATACTCACCATTGTTTAATACTGACTTTGCATATTTTATCCTTCTTTCTTATAGACAAGTTTCTGTAGATTAAACTTCTGTAGATCCTTCTCCTCGTACATGTCTGAGGTTTTGCATAAGATACAATAAAGGGATGAATAAATATGTTCCATGTTCACTACAGATTATTACATTATTATTGAATATATAATTACTATTAGTAATGAATGAAGTCTATTTACAAAACTGGAACTGGACATAAAAGCTTAAATCCTTTTTCTAGCTTGTCTTCATATGCTAGAAAATTCAAGCCGTTTTACTTCACATCTCTTTCTAAATTTCCCCAAAGAAGATAGAGCCTGAATATTACCAGAGTAGCTCAGAAAGCAGAGACAGGTTCTGCAGAGACCCAAGGGGAGCTCTCTGCAATGGTACTCATGTAAGGTGTTTGGAGAGTGTCACTATTGCTCTAACAAGGCGGTTTTGCTATCATATGTTTTGATTTGAAGTTTGGAAATTCTAGAGCTAGGAGAAATTCAGGAAAACAGACTTATAAAAAGGAGATTATTTAAAGTGTACACGCACACATACACACACATATTCTTTATATATTTATTTATATGCTTTAAATATGCTTTAATGTAACATATAAATGCTTTAAAGTAAATATATATAATACATATATGCTTTCACATATGTATTTCATATATGTACATGAGTGTACATATATGAAATACATATTAATACATATATATATTATATGTACATGAATACATATACATCATATAATACATGAATACATATATGTATTATATGTATTATGTGCATATGAAAGCATATATGTATTATACATATTTAATAAATCATATATAAATACACATATATATGTGTATTCAAATTTATATATTTTACTTTTAGCTATGTATTCACTGATGCAAAATTTATACCAGAGGATATTCTAGAGTGACTGTATAAGGCTAGGTTTTAAAAACAATTTTCCAGAAAAACAAAACACTCTATTAATTTCATACATAAATTAATGCTTCTATAACTCATGCCATTTTTTTTTTTTTTGTTTTTTGTTTTTTGAGACAAGGTTTCTCTGTGTAGCCCTGGCTGTCCTGGAACTCACTCTGTAGATCAGGCTGGCCTCGAACTCAGAAATTTGCCTGCCTCTGCCTCCCAAGTGCTGGGATTAAAGGCGTGCGCCACCACCGCCCGGCAACTCATGCCATTTTTAAGTAGTTTACTTAAATTAAGTTTCAGTTTTCAGGGAGCTAAAAGTATAGTACTTATTATTACTCTCATTTAGTTCACGGTTGAGTAAATTTTCAAGTGATAAGACCGGGAATTTGTTTTTCCTCTCATGCCCTGTCTTATTTTCTTGTCTTTTAGTTCTCTTTCCACATCACTTACACATGTAAGAAAGAAGAATTTTCCTTGATAGGTGATTTAACAAATCCCTTCTGATACCTAAAGTAAGTGGTACATCTTATGCATGTGTGTGTGTTTTCCTTACTTCCCCTATGACAGCATACTGTCTTGATGAGGAGCTAATCGGCAACTGTAAGCATCAGTGCGAATAAATTTCTTTCGGATTATTTTCTAGTCCTATTCCTTCACAGGTCCTAGGAGATGAGATTTATATGTTATGTGACCACTGTCACACCTATGCTATTGCCACAGCCCATTGCAAAAGATGAGAATTCAGGATGAATTTTCCACAACTTTGCAGGCAAAAATGTTCAAACTACAGCTCAAGAGCATCATTTTTGTCTGTTCATTTTGCGGTAAACAGGACTTGCAGTGTGTGCGGGTCCTCACCATTATTAATCATAAAATACTAAACACAAACATACACATCCAGTTCAGGAAATAAAAATGATCTCATTCTCCTAAAGCTAGACTCAATATTTTGTGCAGGCAAAGAGTCATATCTAGGGTCTGACGCTAACCGAGAAGGGGAGGTATAGGATTCCAAGGAAGAACCTCCCTGTTTGCTTGCTCAGGCCCTGGATTAGGCTGGCCATCTGGAGTGCCTAGCAGTGAACCGAGCATCCAAAACTGTTAAAGTAGCATTAGTCCATCTTATTGATGGTGATTTCTTATGTAAGGAGGCCTGACATATTCTTCTTTTTAAATTTTTCAACATTTCACACCAATAGCTATGAAAGTAATTTTTATTTTCCAGATACAATTGTTGTCTTCAGAGGCTTACTGTTGAATAAGCTGACCTTTTCTAGTTATTTCTGAACTCTGGATGGCTGGTTCAACTCAGCTGTTCTGGCTGAAAACTCCTCTCTAAGCTGACTGATTCAAACTGACTCTCACCTTCTCGTTGAATTGCTCTGCTTGTAAAAACTGCCTCTGAACTCCATGAATTGAAGTGCACTTACTTCACGGACTGCAGGAACGGAATGGAAATGCACAAACTTAATTGGACTCAAAAGCACTGAACGGAAATGCATCTAACCGCACTCAGCTGAACTCTATTGCATTGCCTGAACTCAACCAAACTGCACTCACTGACCTGCCCTTCCTATGACTATCTGCCCTGCCAGAAAATAGACTTTCTTTCCTGTCTGTTCTCCTGAGAATTGGTAGCATTCTATTTCTGATTGGTTCTGTTAAATTCTTTCTCTGATTCTTCACTTTGCCTGTCCCTCATTTAGACATCACTTTCAAACATGGTTACTTTTGTAGACTAACTTTACCTTCATTGTTTGGCATTAAAGGTGTGTACTAAGGGCTGGTTGGAATTCCAGCCGGATCATATGGTAATCCTAGGTGTGTCTGCATTTAGGCTAGATCACACAGACCTAGAACGTCTTGGGCTGTGATCCCTTGCCAGAGCAGCCATGTTGCTGGATTAAAATTCTTCTACAAACAGCTACTTTAAAATTGTATAAAACTATATTATTCATGGATCTCAGAATAGTTTTCTCTTCTTCATGTTGTGGCATGTTGGGTAGTGTAACCCATTTCCAATAAACTATAAATATTTTTTACATGGACTGTTTTAATTTCTAGTTGTTTTAAAAAATATTAACTGCGAACATATTATGTAAAATTAGTTCTTAAAACTATTTTTACCTATAAACTCTATTCTTCATAGAAATAAAGAAAATTTAATTATATAAGTTGAGATTCATGCACATTTAAAAATAAATGTTTTTAAAAATGTGAAATGTCAAATAGAGGGAGGCGTGCATCATATCGTTTAGCACTGTGGAGAAAGCTTGCATGAATTATTCAGCCGATCACAAGCTACATCCTGATTTACTGACAAATATCATTGTGTACCATTTCTCACAGAGAAAGTGAGAAATTTAAGTGTTAGAGGTCACAAAAAGAAGACAGAGCTACATTTAATTCTTGGAGGTGAAAATAAAAGGGATCAATCACTGAATATTTGATGTTTTGTCTTTGCAAAATCTGCAATCATCCCATAGGACACTTATAATTCATAATATTCTTCTACAAAATAATTTATTAGCTGCAGTCAAAACACATGAAATATTGAGATCTATGCAGGCTAGAGCTGAGCCATATTTTAGAAACAGTGATACATAAATAATGTTGACTATAAGCAGATTACAACCAGCTATTTCTGAATAGAAATACTGAGGGGCTTGATATTTTTTTTCAAGAACTAATTTATTTCATAATCATTTTCATATAGCAGCATTCAGTCTTCCTTAGCAAGACCAGTTCTAATTGCCACAGTTCCCATTTAAAAGAAAAATATATGTACCAATGTATTACCTATTTTAATATGTTTTTAGTTGAAATAAAATTACTGCACTTTCCATTCTCCATTTACTCTATCCATTCCCTCCAAGGCAGCAAGCATCTCTTTAGCCCCTCTTACTACTGTACTCAAAACAGTAAATAAAAAGCAATGCTTAAACTAGTATTTTGGTAAGTGGGATCAGGGACTGATATATACAACAGTGATACCTTCTATTTTTTAAAATCATTTCAGAAATAGTAATAAATACACTTAAATTCTAACCATTCAATGGCATTTATCTAATTATCAGAAGAGGTTGAAAATATTGAGAGTTCAGGAATGGTGAACTAGACAAAATACCTGCAATTGTAAGGTTAAGGTTGACTTATCAGAGAGTCGTGAAACATGGCAGCTTTCAACATCCTAACTAAATGGTTGGAGAACTGTGAAATAGAGGAGCACAGAGAGGCCTCTTAGATGGATATCAAACAGCACCAAGCACCCACTAAACAGATAATAAAAGGCTTTAAGAGTCACAGAATTTAAAGCACTACACATTCTATAAACCCAATAACCTTTTCATTTGTAGAAAAGGAAAAATGTGATGCCTTAATGTTACCTAGGAACGAACTTAATGTTAAAAGGTATCATAAAAATATAATTTATCAATAATAGTTGCTGTTTTGATAAATTTAATGGACAGAGATTAAATACTATGTCACTTCCATTTAAAAACCTGCGTTTTACTCATTTTGTGTTTGACATTTACATTTACCTTGTTGTTTGAATGTTTATTCATTTTAAGAAGTTTATTTTATTGGTTGGCAGGCAACTGATGATTTTGAAAATCGTTATAAGTATACCTGAGCCTGAACCATTACCAACCAATCAGAGCTCCCAAGGTCTAAACCACCAACCAAGGAGTACACATGGAGGGGCCCATGGCTCCGTCCGCATATGTAGCTGAGAATGGCCTTGTCTGGCATCAATGAGAGAAGAGACCCTTAGTCTTGTGAAGGCTCGGTGCTCCAGTGTAGGGGGATGCCAGGGTGGGGAGGCAGGAGCGAGTAGGTGGGAGGGGGCACACTATCATAGAAGCAGGAGGATGGGGAAAGAAGAAAATGGAGGGGAAGGGACAAAAAGAATAAAGGTGAATAAGGAGAGAAAGAAGGAAAGGGAGAGAGAGAGAGAGAGAAAGGCTACAGTGGATGAAAGGTTCCAGGTAGCATCAGTAGGTGGGCTCTTTATCTAGCGTAGCCATGCAGGGAAGGGAGAGCCCTCACAGAGTTGACACAACTGCTACCAGAATCTCTCAAACTTAAGCTCAAAGTTCATTGCTTAAGGAGACGCACCACACTCACTGTTCCTTTATCGGTTTTGCTCCTTTCCAGTATTACAAGCCTACCCCTTCCCTTCTGCTTCTGCTTCTGCTTCTGTTAATTCCGAAGAGAACGTTAGATTAGTTTATAGCTTGAAACGCACTTTTGACCAAAAAGAGAAGAAAGCGTAAGATTGCAATGGGTTGATGGAAGTTCTACTCTTACGTGTAGTGGCACTTGCTTGTGATTTTGCTGATGTATTTAATTTTTCTAAGCATTACTTTCCTCACTATAAAATATTGATGGCGATTCCAAGCTTAAAGCTTAATGCCTTTTAGAGACACGGCTCCCAGTCGGCCAGCATGAGAAGAGAGGCATTTGTAGACACCCCCAGGCTAACAAACATGTTCTGTCTCAACATTCTGAACAATGCTTCCTTCAGATTATCTCAGGAAAAGGCTTACTGTCTTCTCTCAATCATATTATCGTAGTATTCTCTCAGTTTCGTCTACTTTTCCATTTGTCACAAATGTACTTTAATATCTGCATGATTATTTTTATTACATCTGTGTTTTTCACAAGACTCTTTTCTCATGGTTGGTATGTATATTTTTTCTTTCTTCTCTACATGTGGGGCCACGGAACCCAGGACTTCCTGCCTGTTAGCCAAAAAAAATTAATCCCTGAGCTGCAGTGCCAAGTCTCATCACTGAGTTTTCACCATAGGAGGATCTACTTGCCAGAGCAGATTGCCAGAGAACCAGAAAAAAATATGTATATAATATGTGTATATATGTATATATATATATATATATATATATATATATATATATATATATATTACATATATGCTTAATTCACACACACACACATATATAAATTATCCCTCAATTCTTCCTTTATTCCCATTTTTCTTCCTCTTCCCTTCATTCTATTTATTTATTTATTTATTTATTTATTTATTATTTATTTATAACTAATTCACCCACATACCCTGAGCCTTTTCCTGCTGTGTCCTTTCTGCCTTTTCTCTCAGTAGAGGGCCGATGCACCCCCATCTCTCAGGCTCATAGTCTGAAAGCCTTGCACATGGAGATGGAAAGTGTGTTTCTCAAATTCCTTGTTACCAAAAGTTACTGTAAATGTTGAACTTGTTCCTCACAGGAGGAAAGATCAACCCAGAAACACAGTAGCAAGGCTTAAGTTAATATTATATGACCCTTCCACTTGATGATGTCATTGGGCTAGAGTCCAGACATAGTTATCTTGAATTACAGTAGCTTTCTAGCCACTGAAAAACCATTCATCACTTTCCTTTCCCTCTATCCCTATCAAAAAGGACTTTGCTTTCTGCTTCTGATCTTGACTCTTTTATCTGCCACATGTTAGTTGACTTAAACATCACCGTCCTTATGGCAATCAACATAACCACGTGTGTGTTTATGAGTGTGTATAAAACGACTTCTTCCATTTTCAAGGATGACTAATATCCCACTGTACATGTAGATGTGCACTGCTCTTGGGCAAGTGGTTCCTTTAGACAGAGTTACAACAAAAATTTACAATTCTATACAATCTTAACTTCAAAGATTGGAATGAACTGATTGGAATTTTATCTGTAATAATATCTACTTCTTAAAATAATATTTCTATACTGTACACAAGGGTATAATTTTGTGTCTAAATTAAATTAAAAAATAGAATTGTGTCAATGTGCTTTTAATAGGAAAGATATAACCTCAATTCACGTGTGTTTCTTTCATTGCAATTAAACAATAGAGTTGAATATTTTAGACTAACAACCAGGAATTTGATCTAGAATAATTTAAGAAGATGAAAACCTTTGGAGTAAATCATTCATATTTTCTTACTGAATTCATTTGAGATTTTATTATACGAGCTGTACTAGCTTCACTAAGTGGGCATTAATGTCCTGATGCATTTATGAATTCAGTCATTTTGGGATATGATGCAGTTTAAAACCAATGCGAATAAAAACAATATATCCTATTTATTCTTTTAAAATTTTATGACGTTTACATAATAGTAGATTAGAATCCAGTTCAAGTTAAAATATGTACATTAAGCAAGTAGAGAAATGAATGAGAAAGAAGAGATCCAACCTTTTTGCCTGTGTTCGGTCAGCATTCATACAGCACTGTCTTACAGAGCTGATTTGGTACCGCATACACATTTTATTAATTTTGATTTGACAAAGCTAGCACACAGATTTAAAGCTGCTCATCTGATTCACCAGCTTTCACCCGTACTTCACAGGAAGACAGACAATGTGCTCATAATCCTCAGCTCCATCCTTGATTATATTTCAAAAATGCATAAAGACAATGTTCAGATCACCTAGACACTGATAGCAATAGATTCTAGAAACAAGAATATCCATCAAAAGCACATGAAATGTATACATTTTTTTGTGCACGTTTTGGTGCTACAAAACCCAATGAAGAATACAATGGCAAATTTGTGAGTATAGTAAAAGATGGCTGGTAATCACATTTTCTTCGGACCATCTTTATAGAAGAAATACTGTCCAGTGTTGCGCAGACTTCTCATCCTAATGGGTGTTGTTCTGTCCAGTGGCTCTGGCTCTGCCTGGAATCCTTTGCCTAGGCATTAATCATGGTCTTGTTTTTGTTTCATTCAGTTAGGTTGGATGTGCAGATGGCTGAGTTAAGTTTTCTGTGCTAACTTGTGAAAAGTATTGGACTCTTAATATAAGTAAGCAGTGCTAGATGACTGGTAATTTAATTCTAACACTAGTCATAGTAAACTACTTATTTTCGAGGCTGATGTGACTTTTGGAAATATAGTCAGGGGGCTGAAGAGATGGCTCAGCGGTTAAGAGCACTGACTGCTCTTCCAAAGGTCCTGAGTTCAAATCCCAGCAACCACATGGTGGCTCACAACCATCCCTAATGAGATCTGACACCCTCTTCTGGTGTGTCTGAAGACAGCTACAGTGTACTTACATATAATAATAAATTAATCTAAAAAAAAAAAAAAAAAAAAAAGGAAATATAGTCAGTATCTATACAATATATAGGTTGTATAATCTTCATATATAAAATAATTCAACATTTTAAATAGTGTGAAATCTATAAGCATATACTCTTACAGATTAACATTAAGAAAGTGCAATGATGTGAAATTAATGAGCAAAAATTTGCATATTACTTTAATATTGTATTATCCAAATTAACCTCAGTATTACAGAATACAAATCTGTTAAATTCAATAACAAAGTTTTGTACTTCTACTAAACTAGATGAATTGTACATTTGTAGACACACAATGAGTTGTTTTTGAATGGCTTTAAATTTGTAATCGAGGGTGTTTTGGGGTTTGGTAGTTGATTGATCAATTAATTCACCTGAAAGGGATTTTTAGTTTTGGATTTAGAATTCAAATTAAAAGTTAATAAAGGTTCTCTGGCATGTGTGGAAATTGTTATTCACATTTAGCGGTTAGGTTATTAATGTTATTCCTGTCCCTGTTATTATTATTTTGAGATAATCTTTCTAGGTCTCCCAGACTGCCATCAAGCTTGCCTTTCTGTTGCCCCTCCCTTCTAGACACTGGAGGCTTCAGCACACCAGCTTTCCTGTTTGCTATTTTCACGTCTCCTCATTTAGCACCATCATCTGATTTTCTAAGGCGTATCACAAACGCCATGAATGCATCTCTGAAGTTCTTTTATTTATTTTTATTTTGTTTTAAGATTTATTTACTTTATTTTTATGAGAACACTGTAGCTGTCTTCAGACACACCAGGAGAGGGCATCCAATTCCATTACAGATGGTTGTGAGCCACCATGTATTTGCTGAGAATTTAACTCAGGACCTCTGGGAGAGCAGTCAATGCTCTTAACCTCTGAGCCATCTCATGGTTAAGCCCTGTGTTTTATTTTTGAGACAGGGTTTTTTTTTGTGTAGCCCTAACTATTCTGGAACTCATTCCATGGAACAGGCTGCTTTTGAACTGAAGAGATCCATTCTGAATGCTGAGATTAAAGGCCAATATCACCTGGCATCTTTCTAGTTTTTAAAATGTCAACGGAAATGTAAATATTAATAAGATTTCAATAAGTAGATAAGTTGAAAATGAATACATACAAATCCGTATCAGTTCATGAGTATCCATCAATAGCACATATTTTGTACACATTTTGTGGACATAATTTGTTAAAACCATAGATTAATTAAATAAATTACAAATTAAGCATCAAAAATGTTATATGTTACACATTAAAATTGTTATTCAACTTTAGTTATTATTGTTGTTGTTATGATTATAATCATTATTTTGAGACAAAGTTGCCTTTGTTATTCTTACGATAATTATGTAAATAAAAATGGAAAATGATCTTTTTGTTCAAAAGCTATACAATAAAATAGTTATAAATATTATGTATGGGAATAATTCAGAAAGAAAACAGGAATTCAATGATAAAATCTATTACATTTTGTTGAAAATCCTTAAAAAGGAAAAAAAAAAAAGGAACTCAATACAACAGTAAAATACACTGGATCCAGGATGGGATATGTCACAGACATGAAACTTCCCCTCCAAATTCATATGAAAGCATGGTGCATATAATCCAATTTCTGTGGATTTTTTGCATGAATTCTACAAAGTTAATTTGAATTTTTATGTAAGAGTTAGTGCAAAACATATGCAGTATACTCTTTAAGAAGAAAAGTTAAAGAATAGTTATTTTATTTTAGCATATATTGACATTTAATGTTTTTATTTTATATAAAATACATTTTGGCATAAGTGTTGTGACGTATTCACTAGAGAAAATTGCTCAGACAAGGGTTTAAGCCAATAGAAAGTCATTAATATCTGCTGGAGACTACAGGGTGTTCATGATACCAGTGTAGCCCCTAGCCTTTCTCAGAGTGAGTTTTTAAGCACACACACACACAGACACACACACACACACACACACACACACACACACACGCACGCACGCACG
>JADRCC010162702.1:0-32088 GCA_019843855.1 Hylomyscus alleni
ACCACTGAGGGCATCGACCACTGAGGGCATCGACCACTGAGGGCATCAACCACTGAGGGTATCAACCACCGAGGGCATTGACCACCGAGGGCATCGACCACCGAGGGCATCGACCACCGAGGGCATCACTACCTGCATCACCACTGAACTCCTGGCTTCTTTTTTGCTTCTCCTCAATAAAAGTCTATATTTCCTCTGTTAAAGAATTACAGTAAGTTTGCCCTCACCCCAGTCAGAGGGGCAGCCATGAAGAAAACAAACAACAGCAAATGATCCTGAAGATATGGACCAAGGGGAGCCCTTGTATACTGCTGATGGAGCTGTAAACCCATCCAACCTCTGTAAAAACCATTATGAAGGTTTTGCAAAATAACAAATATATCTACCATCTGGCCCACATATACCACTCCTGGCTATTTCCTAAAGGACTCTTATTCAAGATGTCAAGAACATACTTGCACATCAATGTTTATGTGAAATTATTCACAGCAGCTAAACAGAACCACAGTAAGTATACAAGAAAGGACTGGGTACGGAAATGTGGTATATATACCCAATGAACTTCTTTCCAAGCACATAGAAGGACAAAGTCATGTCATCTACCAAAGGCAATGGTGTCAAAGAGAGACAACCACATTAAGCAGATTAACCCAGACTCAGATTCATGTTTTCTCCCATTTATAGTTCTTAAATTTTATATAGTCATGTAAATTCACTCATGCACATATTTCAAACTGTAGAAATGAAAGTAGAAGTAGAAATATAGTTGCTGAGAAGAACAAAGGTCAGTACTGGAGAAGGAAGATGAGAAAGAGGAGTGGGAAGAGAAGAATATGCTCCATAACTGCGTGTGAATAGTTTGAAAATGATGATGATAAATTTCACTCTCTGTAAAATATTAAAGAGCAAACTGAAAAGGGTTTCTGCTTGCCCATCTGGTAGGATCATTTCTGTATCTATGCGAGTGCTGGCATGTACATAAGTGTACTGCATGCATGGCTAGTTTTTATGCAGACCAGAAGATGGTATCGGAAGCCCTAGAGTTACAGGCAGTCATGAACTAACAGGAGAGTGCTGGTAACTGAATCTGGGTAACTCTGGAAGAGCAGTTAGTGCTCTTAATTGCTGAGCCATCTCTTCAGTCCCCAAAAGGTTTTGTTTTAATAGTACAAAATAACTGGCTTATTAAACAACAAATATTTTTCTTTAAAGAAAAAAACAAGAAATAACATTCTAAATTATTTAAAACAATAAATTAATATGCTGTATCCAGGTGGTGTTTTCTGTAAGTATAAAACTGATGAAAATAATTGAAAGAAAGTTTAAATTACATTAACAGCTCTAATATGTTTTTATTTATTGTTGCTGATGCTATGTTCCTCATATTTTAGTGACTCTGAGATGGGAAAGCATTCTATTTGCAGAGACAGACACTGTTTGCCAGACAAAAGTCATCATGCAGGTCAGTGCAAGCTCGCAAGAACTGAGCTCCTAATTATAAACAAACAACTATCTTGACCTATAGTCAAAATGTTATTGTGATGCAAGATAAAGGCAAACTTGACTCCTGGTCATCTGAAAATCTTGTAATATACCATCTAATAGGTAAAAAAAAAGGACAGCATCCAGACCTGCATAAGAGTGTATGATTCTATATGAGAGACTCAGTGACTCCACCAGAAAATTCCTGAAGCTGGTAAACATGTTCAGAAACGTGGAAGCATGAAAACTTAGCACACAGATATCAGCAGCCTTCCTTCACACAAACAACTAAAACCCTGAGAAATAAACTAGGGGAAATCGAAGTGTACACTGAAGAAATGTAAATGGGGGCCGCCACGATGGAAGCCGACCTGAAGGTTTCTCAAAAAAACTACAGACATAACTACCATGTGACCCAGTTGTACCACTGCCTCCACCTCCCAAGTGCTAGGATTAACAGCATCCACCACTATACCAGTGCCCCAAAAATTCTACTTGACAAAAAATTATTTGTTAAACTGCATTCAGAAATAAAAGGTACAAAAGACTTTTTATTGTAGAAATTCCAATAAAATAAGAGAGCCAGGTGTGGTGGCACATACTTTTTCCCAGCACTCGGGCAGGGCAGGGCTCTAGGCATTCCAGGCCAGCCTGATCTACAGATAGAGTTCCAAGCTAGCCAAGGCTACATAGTAAAAAAAGAATGATAGAAAGGAAAACTCAAAATTTAAAGGGTTATATTACATATAACATATTATCTAATTTCTTTAGCTAGTAAATGGTATTTTTCAAAAATAAACAGAAAGAAGAAGAATCTAGGGACTAAAAGGCAATTACTCAAATGCAACTTGTAAGTCAGATTCTCTCTGTTGGAACTGAAATGGCGTCCTATAATCAGTAGCATTCTGTACACAATAAAGTATCACTAAACACAACAAACACTTCTTATCAGAAATGATAATTTTAAGCTCAAACAGGTCAAAATATTAACATAGATTTTAAAAGAATTTTTTAAAGAAGCAGTAAATCTAGGCAGACGTACCTTGATCATCTCTGCCTCTATCTGCTGATGAATGCCTACATAGCTCTTCTTCACTTGCTGCTTGTCCTTGATCATCATGGTGAGCCTGTGCAAGGGGCCAGAATTCAAGTCCTCTGCATGTGTCTTCATTATCCTACTAAGCTGCTCTGTCTGCTGAATCATCAGTAGCCAAGACTTTAAAAAAATAATAATAATAAATTAGCATTTGAATTAGAAGTCCCCATTTAACTATGATTTAAATGTTCAAGAGTTATAAATGCTTAGTTTTATAAGAACTTTTACATTGTAAGTAACAGGTTTTTGCAAAACTGTACAATGAATTATAAAGATTTGTATCCAACATCAAACACAAATGCTTCAGATGTCAGTGAGAACCTAGGCAGAAGACAATGATGTGCACAGAGCATGGTATGTGCCCTATGAAAGCATGTTTGCATGAGATCTAAAAATATGATAACTAACCTGCTCTTCACACCAAAAAGTAATTTAAAACTCAAGTATCCCTTCATTAAGATCTAAACTTTAGCCAGGCGGTGGTAGCACACACCTTTTAATCCCAGCACTTGGGAGGCAGAGGCAGGTGGATTTCTGGGTTTGAGGCCAGCCTGCTCTACAGAGTGAGTTCTAGAGCAGCCAGGGCTACACAGAGAAACCTTGTCTCAAAAAACTAAAAAAGAAAACAAAAACAAAAACAAAACAAACAAAAACAGATCTAAACTTTAACAAGGTAAGCATAGCAGCTCCTGTCTGTAACCACTGCACCCACAGGGTAAGGTATGCAAACTGTCACAGGTTTGAGGCCAGCATGGACTACACAAAATGGGACCTTGTCTTAAAACTAATCAAAAAAAAAAAAGTAATTAATTCATTAACATCCCTTTTAGTTGATTAATAAATATTTAAACCATCAAAACCTAGAAAAAAACATGGAAACTGTCTTAAAGTATAAAAAGCAATAATGACTTGTGTAACTTTTCATGTAGATTTTCCAGTTTTGTTGAGTATAGGCTTTTGTAGAAGGATCTGCTGATTTTTTTAATTTCCTCTTGTTATGTCTCCCTTTTCATTTCTGATTTTGTTAATTTGGATTCTGTCTCTGGGCCCTTTAGTTAGTTTGGCAAGGGGTTTATCTAGCTTGTTGATTTTCTCATAGAACTACCTTTGGTTTTGTTGATTCTTTGTATTGTTCTCTTTATTTCTATTTGGTTGACTTTGGCCCTGAATTTGACAATTTCCTGCCATCTGCTCCTCTTAGATGTGTTTGTTTCCTTCTGTTCTAGAGTGCTCAGGTGTGCTGTTAAGTTGTTTGTATGGAATCTCTCCAATTTATTTATGAAGGCACTAGTGTTATGAATTTTCCTTTTAACACTGCTTTCATTGTGCCCCATAAGTTTGGTTATGATGTTTCTTCATTTTCATTGAATTCTATATAGTCTTTGATTTCTTTCTTTATTTCTTCCCTGACCAAGTTATCATTGAGGATAGAGTTGTTCAATTTCCACGGGTATATGGGTTTTCTGTTGTTTTTGTTGCTACTGAAGACCAGACTTAGGCCATGGTGATCTGATAGGATGCATGGTGTTATTTTAATCTTGTTGAGGCTTGTTTTGTAACCAATTATATGGTCGGTTTTGGAAAAGGTAGCATGAGGGGCTAGGAAGAAGGTATATTCTTCTGATTTAGGGTGAAATGTTCTATAGATTCTGTTAAATCTATTTGGTTCATAACCTCTATTAGTTTCACGG
This sequence comes from Hylomyscus alleni, assembly GCA_019843855.1. NCBI lineage: Eukaryota > Metazoa > Chordata > Mammalia > Rodentia > Muridae > Hylomyscus > Hylomyscus alleni. Next base: position 4,270 of record JADRCC010162702.1, read on the forward strand.
TGTCTGTTTAGTTTTTGTTCCAATGACCTGTCGTTTGGTAAGAGTGGGGTGTTGAAGTCTCCCACTCTTACTGTGTGGGGTTCAATGTGTGTTTTGAACTTTAGAGTAAAGTTTCTTTTATGAATGTGGTTCTCCTTGCATTTGAGGCATAGGTGTTCAGAACTGAGACTTTCCCTTGGTGGATTTTTTTCTTTGATGAGTATGAAGCACCCTTCCCCATCTCACTTGATAACTTTTGGCTTAAAGTCTATTTTTATTGGATATTAGAATAGCAATTCCTGCTTGTTTCTTAGGACCATTTGCTTGGAAGACTTTTTTCTAGCCTTTTACTCTGAGGTAATGTCTGTCTTTGTCATTGAAGTATGTTTCTTGTATGAAGCAAAATGCTGGATCCTGTGTGCATAACTACTCTGTTAGCTTATGTCTTTTTATTGGGGAATTGAGTCCGTTGATATTGAGAGATATTAAAGACTGATATCTTTATCTGTTAGTTCCTGTTATGTTTATTGTTATAGGTGGCATTAGGTGCATGTGATTCTCTCCTTTTGGCTTTGTTGTGAGATGATTAATATCTTGTTTTTTCTTTGCTGTAGGTACCCTTCTTCTGTTGGAGTTTTCCTTCTAGAATCTTCTGTAGGGCTGGATTAGTAGACAGACATTATTTAAATTTGGTTTTGTCATGGAATATTTTGGTTTTTCCATCAATGTTGATTGATAGTTTTGCTGGGAATAGTAGCCTAGGCTGGCATTTGTGTTCTCTTAGGGTCTACATGACCTCTGTCCAGGATCTTCTGGCTTTTAGTGTCTCTATTGAGAAGTCTGGTGTAATTCTGATAGGTCTGCCTTTATATGTGACTTGGCCTTTTTCCCTTACAGCTTTTAATATTCTTTCTTTATTCTGAGCATTTAATGTTTGGATTATTTTCTGGTCCAATCTATTGGTATTATATACCAATAGATTCTTGTATATTTATGGCCATCCCTTTCTTTGAGTTGGGGACGTTTTCTTCTATGATTTTTGTTGAAGACATTTTCGGGTCCTTTGAGCTGGGAATCCTGATTCTCCTCTATTCCTAAATTATTCTTACACTTGGTCTTTTCATTGTGTACTGAGTTTCCTGGATGCTTTGGATTAGGAATTTTCTATGTTTTGAATTTTCTTTGACAGTTGTATCAATCTCTTGTATGGTATCTTCTACACCTGAGATCCTCTCTTCTATCTCTTGTAATTCTGTTGGTGATACTTACATCTGTAATTCCTGACCTCTTTCCTAGGTTTTCCATTTCCATGTTTGCCTCCATTTGTGTTTTCTTTATAGTTTCTAATTCCACTTTTAGGTCTTGGACCACTTTATTCAATTCCTTCACCTGTTTGATTGTGTTTTCCTGTATTTCTTTAAGGGATTTATTTGTTTCCTTGTTTATCTGTGTTTTCCTGTATTTCTTTCAGTGAGTTATTTATATTCTCTTAAAAGGACTCTATTATCTTCATGAGATAGGATTTTAGGTCAGCTTCCTGATTTTCAGGTTTATTGGTATATCCAGGGCTTGCTGTGGTGGGAGAACTGGGTTCTGATGATGCCAAAGTATATTGCACATGCCTCTCACCATCTAGTTATCCCTGGTGTTAGTTGGTCTGGGTGTCTCTGTCTGGAGCCTGTTTCCTGTGTCCCTGGGTTGCTGCTGGTCGCCTGGGAAGCCTGTGGTCCTGGCTGAAGCAGACCTCCTAAGGAGATCTTCAGACTGTGCGGTCTTAGAGAGCAGACAAGCTGGTGATCTGCTCCCCCTCACTCCTTTAAAGCTAACGCCTACTGTCTAAATCGCAGCTCCTTAAACTGCAGCTCATGAACCCATATGCATGCATAAATGCATATACCCAGCAAAATATTTTCAAATGTGTAGCAACCAAAAATCAATGAAAAACAAACCATTAAAGAGGTATTGCTGACAGCAGTGTACATTGAGAGTCCTTGGTTCTAAACCCATGACATGTACATACCATACTGCACACAATGTCTCTCCACACATTCCCACAAGACACAATGAAATGACTAAGTTCAGTTTTGAGATTGTTGCATGCTATGAGTTGTAGCAATTTTATTTCACATATGAATTTTTGACTCTTATAGAAATAATGGTTTAATTATGAAGACAAAGATGTTCCTATCATTCCTCAGTATATGTCTATCAAATTATTTTCATATTTGATATAATATGTAATAAGTAAAGTGCTTGGTTTTAAATTTGCCTGTTCCTGATTTGAGTTTCATAAAAAGATTATTCAATGAATTATGGCTTAAGATCAAGACAATTTACAACAATTTCTGAAATGATCCTATACATATTTCTGCCATTGAGTACTATTTGTTAAAGTAGTGTTCTCAGCACTGACAAATATAATTTGATAGACTAGTAAATACTGAAAAAGTTAAGATTGTTTTGTAGTGACCCCCGAATTACTAATATTAGCACTCTGTGGTTAAAAACCTTCCCTAAGAAACTCCAGTGTTCCAGAGTTGTGCATATTTGTCCCTGCAGGAAGCTTCCCATTTTTCCCTCCTGCTCAAGGCAAGCGCAATCCACAAGTAGCTGGTCTCCATGCTGCAGCTAGCACAGGGCTCCCTCCACCCTCAGTCTCTCCAAGCAGCTCCAAGAGAACTTAGACTAGTGTTAAAATGGCAGGACCCAAAAGCCTCCCCCCACCATAATGAAAACATCTCATAGAATCAAGTGCTACGGAGAGATATCCTCCCAACCTTGTGTCCCCAGGACCCTCTGACACTCTCCGATAAGTGGCCAAATTCTCCAGGTGTCTGTCCTTGAGACCTCAGAGAAATGATAACCCAGAGAGGATTAGAGCTCTCTCTGTTTAAATCATAGAAAAAGTTAATCAGAGGTCACAAACAGTTATGGCAGACCATAAAATTAGTTCCTGATAACACCAAAACAGACACCCATTAATCCCTCACCAGCTTCAGTTCTGCCCTAACAAATGGTTATATCATTTCACTCCCCTTACTCTGAAGCATCCTAAGAATTCCCAATTTTGTATATAAACTCGGTTTTTTCGGGCTCGGAGTCACATGTGATCACTCACTCTTAGTGAGTATAAAGCATGAGATCCGAGCCTGGACTCGAATAAGAAGCTCTTTTTGTAATTACAGCAGACTTGGCAATTCTTGGGCTTGTTTGGGTTTTCTCGTGGACTCTGGGCACAACAGTTCAATGTCCTAACAAGACTTAATTTATATTTTACATAAAAACAAGAAAAGCATTCAACTAAGCATTTAAATTTGCTTTCATGTTTAATTAATATAAAATTTTATATATACCAAAGAATTGCTTTAAGACAAATTTTCTCATGATTTAGTATCTGTAAATGTTTGTTTTGTGTACCTTCTTTATGGAACTTCTTATGGAACATGAAAATTTCTCAGACTGAAAGGAGCTACAAGTGAATCAGGTTTAAGCAGTTCTGATTTAAGTGGCTCTGAGCTCCTCATCTTTAATACTTGCTTTCTGCCAACTCACAGCTTACAGATTCATTCCTTTTATAATATGACTAGGGAAATGCTTGATCTAATAAATTTATAAGCTGAAAGACACCCATTCAATGTCATATACCTAATAGAAGACTCACATGCAAACATAAATTTATTTCTTAATGGGCTAGGCATGATACAACTTGAAGCTAGGAAGATAAAAAGGAGTGGGAAAACTTGTTTCTTGACTACTTTAGGAAAACAACCTATCATGACTTTGCATAGCAGGGCATGCCCATGACCCCAGCATTTGGGAGGTGGAGGCAGGAAAATCAGAAGATCAAAGTCACACAGCAAGTTCAAGGCCAGCCTAGGCTACATGAGATCCTGTCTCAAAAACAAACAAAAACAAATAACTAAGCTAAACAAATCAAACCTTCTAAAGTGGTTAGAAAGTAACCTGTAACCTTTGTTTAGTCCTGTACTTAATCACTGTATTGGAAACTAAAGCAAAGAACATGTACTTAATCACTGTATTGGAGACTAAAGCAAAGAACGTCATGTACTTCTTACAGGCCACTACTTCAGAACACCACTTTGTAACACGATTACATCCAACTGAAGAAGTCCTAAGTCCACATGTGTGTCACTCTTGACATGACATGCTTTCTTACAAAGCTACAGAGATGAAAATGAAAGACACATTTCCTGGTAACTTTGTCTTTAACTAACTAAAAATAATGGTAACCTTGGAAATCTCATTAAAAGAGTAATTAAGGAATGAAACTATCTAACCAATCCAAGTCCAACACAGGATTATTAGGAACAAGACCAGATTAAGATAGAAAAACCAATACTGCACACTTTCCTTTGCCCCAGGAAAACAAAATACTAGTCTGAGATTTTATTTTTAATTTTATAACATTATTCAGAATTTGTAATAATATAGTTAAAATACTGACACAATACTACTTTTATATTAAATCTGTGATTTTTAAATACTTTGCAAAGTTTTTATTCTTTTGTAGTCAAAAATTAAATTTACCTAAAAGTAAATATATCACTTTTTTAAAAAAAAAAGATTCAATTTAGAAAATTTTCCTGCTTCCCAACTATCCGTAAGAGGTTAGTTGCATGCACTAAGTATAGCCCAAGATATATAAAATAATCAACATAAATGACAAAATAACAATTTTTTTACTTTGGAAACCAATAGAGGCCAATGGTATTGATTACACTGAAATGACTGACTATATAATATTTAAAAAGTAAGCTGAGTGCTCAGATTACCAAAAACAAAAACTAGAGAGAGAGAAAATACACACCTTTTAGGGTTGGAAATAGCTGAGCAGTTTGGAGCACTGGCTGCTCTACCAGAAGACAGGTAGAGCATCCAGCACCCACATTTTAGTTCTCAGCCATCTGTACATCCAGTTCCAGGTGGCTCTATGAGCACTGCACATACATGGTGCAGACATAATTGCACTAAAGCAATCATGCACATACCACCTTTTACAGAAGCACGGTCCTTTCTTGCCTTACCATAAACTGGCAGATATGTAGGATGATGAATCAGTGTCTCAGAACAGGGAGTAATTGAAGTGTTCTGGCTTATTATACCAAGAAGTGTGTATTCTGGGACACTGAGTAAAAGAACAACTACTGCTGGACCTATAATTACAGCAAGGCACTGGGGATACTCAACAAGACGAGTCAAGCTTGAAAATACCTACATAATAGCTGTCAAAATAGCTATGTGCTATAGATTACATCCTCCAAGTTCTTGATTGCTTTCATCTTGGTTGAATATTTTCACAAACTCAACATTAAAATTCCATGAAGAATGCATAGTTTCTGCTGCACAATAACTCAAAATAAATGTTCCTCTGAGGCAACTACTTTTACTTGAGTTTGCCTATTACATAAGGAAAATGCTGGAGTCTCTAAGTCCTTAGGGGACAGAAAGCCAGAAAACAACTCATTAAATTTCCATAAAACAGAGTTTTCAAAGACTCATCTCTAAGTACAAAGGAATCTTTAGATGTGCCCCACTCATAAAAACTTCTTTACATTTTCTTCAAATCTTGGTTTCTCTGCTCCAACCCATCTCTAACCTGGTTGCAATCAGAAATAATTGAATCTTTTAGAATTATCACTTTAGGGATTCTATGGCCAGAATGTCTGATGAAGCATGCTTCTCATACGGAGTATAGGGTCAGCATTTCAAAGCTCCCTAAGTAATCCCACTGCCCATGGTCTGCTGTAACAAAGTATTTGTCTCACTAACAACCTCTTCATTGGACCAACTATACTCTAAAAGTCACAGGGTTTATAGATGTGTTAAGTACAGAGCATTCAAAATATTAATCAGGGATACATTAAAGATTACAGCAACTTTATCCAACTCCACATATATTAAGTGATTAAAAAATATACTAACCATGGCATTTTATTTCAGAATGACTAGAAATCCGCCTGTGAAGGAAAGAGGTTTGTACCTGTGGGTCCTGGAAGTAGGAGAAGAGGTTCCCTAAAGCAGGAGGCCAAGCTACAGCCCACACGCATGTGAGTTTGGCTCACAGTGAAGCAAAGGACTGCAGTGCTCAGTGCTCATCTGAACTGTATTCCTAGGCCACTGAGTTCAACAGGGTGCCATTCATGCACTCACCTCATGCTTCCTCCACTGCCACACAGGAGGAAATGAACATAAGACTCACTCATCCCTTAACACATCACAAATTCACATTTTAAATCAAATATTAAGAACTAACTCTACATCCTGAGAATTATATAAAGTATATAGTACTATATAATTATACATAATAACTATATTTCATACACAATGTATTATATAGCTATTAAATATTAACTCTAGATCATCAAAAATATTTTTCAATGTAGTATATGAATACTGCTAATATTTCTATATATTTTGTGTTTAAAGGGTTAACTAATATCTCCTTTCAAATAAATTGTCATTGAGGATTTCTTGTATCACTATAATATGTAGAAACTGTTGAATATACTTGGGCAGTTGTATTTTTAATGAATAACAAAACACAAAGTAAAAATGATCTACTGTACAGAGTCAAACAAAAGAAGTAAATAAAATGGCCAAGTAGCTAAAGCTCAGTGATTAAGAGTCCTTGCTACTCTAATAGATGACCACAGTTCAGCTGCCAGCACCCACTGCAAGTGGCTCATAAACACCTAGAATACTCCAGCCCCAAGGGACCCAATACCCCCTTCTGAACTCCATGGGTCCCTGCATACACATGTGCATATACACACACACACATATATATACATATACACATAAATAAAAATGTTTTACAAAAAAATAGTTCTCATACACATGGAAAAGGTAGTTCACTTTTAGAGAAATAAATGGTAAGACAATAAGAGATATCATATAGCATTTATTTAGATGACAAAAACTCAAAAGTGTTAGTGTTAGAAACTGGCAGGTTCATACATATCTGGTAAACATGCAAAATGGTACAAGATCTATAGGGAAATTTATATTCATACTAGTAATATATAATGAAACTATACATCCTTTCATATTTTCACCTAGAAAGCCCATGTCTATGAATTTGTTATGTATACACTCATGAACATACAAAAATGTTTCTATGTAATAGCACTTTTACATTATTTGTAACTGTGAAACACTGTAGAGCTTCAAAACTGGTTTTATGCAAAATATCTCTTCCAAAGAAAATTGCCTCCCAAAGAAAAGTCTAGTTCAGAGTGGTAGAAAGGAATGTTCCAGACAAGCCTGCGAGTTCTTGCCATGCCACATGGTATAGCAGTGCCGAAGCAGAAACAACAGCGGGGAGCAAAGATGGCTGCTTAGGCATCACCTCCAGCCATCTACAGTCCTTCCAAAGCAGAACAAATGACAAAGCGAGTCATTCAAAACTGGGCTCTTGGGAATAAAGACAGCATATACACACTTCAAAAACAACTTTAAGTAAAAGCTGAAAATAATTAAACCACCGAACACTATCTCTCCTGTTTATGTTTGAAATGAAAGTTCATTGAAAAGACAAAATCTAAATGAAATGACTAAACTACTGGAACAGTGGACAAGATTTGAAGGGTTAGGAGACAGCTCTTAGACACAGACATGGAGACAGGCAGAATTCACATCCCAGAGTCCACAGAAAAGCCAGGAGTTGTGGAATCTGGCCTGTGATGCCAATGCTGATGGGGTAGAACCAGGACTGCTAGGTAAGCTGGCTATCTAGGTCAGGGCAGGGTGTCATGTCTGATTATTGAAGGGGGTATGTGGGGATGAGAGGATGACCCAGAGGAGCTGGCCCCGTCCTCCCCACCTCACTGAGTCAGCGTCTCCTTGCTTCTTCAGTCTTGCCTCGGCACTCCAGGCTGTCTGCATCCAGGCAATTCCCACACCTCTGCCTCCCACCTCACTGCAGACTAGAGATGCACACCACCACACTCAGTTCTTTACATGGGCTCCAGGGGCTATCTAACAACTCAGGTCATTAGACCTGCACTGCAAGTGCTTTTAGCTGCTAAGCCATTGCACCAGCCCAAGAAATTCATCTTTAACAATAGTATGTAATGGAACTAAAAAAATAATAAAAATATGTAAGATAAAACTATTATAATTTGATTCATTATATAGAAGATATAGTCTTAGAAAACACATGCACAAATATTGTAGAATAAAGAGACATAATATATTCTTAACTAACTTATAAACTGTTACATTCTCTGTGACTATGGAACAATATTTATTAATTTATCCAGTTACCTAAAACAGTAACTAGATAAAAATATATAAAATAATGCCATTCTAAAGACACCAGTTATCAGTAAATGAAACAATGATCCCTTAGAGATAATAAATCATGATCTAAGTCCTAACACTACCAAGGCTGACTAGATTAAAAAAAAAATGTCTAGATTACAAGTAAGCAAAACCCCAATAATGTCCTGTTGAGAAGAGTGACTTCAGAACACAAACGGGCCAAAATACTCAGTAGACCAGAGGAATTCATGGTCCCCTAGAGAAAGAACAGGGACAAAGCATTATAAAAAAGAGATAAACGCACAGAGAAAACTCTGGAGACCTACAGAGACTCTCCTTCAGTTATAAAAGTGAGTACTGGACAGCTTGCATGTGTCAGGAAACCACTAAAACCCAGAAAGCAACCACCCCAAAACAGACTACAAGAGATGCTCCAAGAACTCACAACGCATGGCAGTGCTGCAAAGTCAGAAGTCACATCTTTATAATAACTGGACCCTTCTGAGTGTCAGGAAAGATGTTGCTAAGTAAAGAAGATAAAGTGAAAAGAAATTCAATCACTCTGTAGTCAGACCAAACAATTGTAAAAGCAAAGACAAAAGGATCAAACTGTCTGTAAGGGGTTCAGCCACATCCCAAAGCAAAGCTCAAGAATATATAAAGAAATACAAACCCATCCAACAAGCTCAAAAGCAAAGTCCATGATGCTGAAAGCAAAGCAAGGACTATTCAGTAGACAATGCAGGAAAGTGCCACTCGAAATAAGGAGAAGAGCTAAATAACCCAGAAAGGCTGGGGGAGGGTCAGCTCAGTGGCTGCATGCTTGCCTAGCATACACAAAGCCCTGGGTCTGATCCCCAACACCATGGAGGGAGGGCAGAACAGGAATGACACACAGTAGCGCACGCAATAGACAGTTGCTATGACTACATCCTCTATGTCAAGGAAAGGCGAAGGAACACATTGAGTAGAAAGATGGAAAACACAAGGAGTGTACACAACATGTGTACAAGGTACTCGTTGACATGGGACGTGCACACAAGCATCAGAGAAATCAAAGCTCTGTGAGAAACCACATTTCTCTTTAGTTCATGGTGAGCTGTAAGTGATGAGCAATATTTGCCTTTTACTCTTTAGCATGTGGTTATGTGGTTTTCCTTAAGAAACTGGCCTCTCTCTGCTGTATTCTTAGCACCCTAGCTGAGAGTCACTGGGTCATGTACCATTCCTTTATCGTTTTGGTTCTTGACAAAACTACCTCTTTCTTTCACCTCATGATTGCACGTTTCACTCTGAGGTTGGAAAAATTGTAGAGATTAAAAATAACTTTACACCTCCCAAGTACTGTCTACTGCAGATTTCAAAGACTTAGTGAATTTCAGGACAGCCAGGGTTATGTACACCTTGCCTCAAATTTTTAATTAATTAATTTTAAGAAAATCTCAATTAAAGGTGGTAAGTAAATGAAAAGAATTAAAGGAAGATAAAACAAAAAGAAAGCAAATGGTTAAATAATAACATTTAGCTATATTTAATAATAATATCAAATAATCACATTAAAATGTATTCTGAACTGAAAAGATACTAAAATAAACACATAAAAATTTACAGGATCCAGGGACGAGGATGATGGGGAAAGTGATAGCTGTGCAAGCTTGAAAACCTGAGTCACATCCCTTCCAGCCACATCAAAAGGCAGGCTTGACTGCGTGTGTGTGCCTGCAATCCCAGCGCTTTGAGGCAGAGCCAGGCGGATCCCAGGAGCTTCCTGCTCACACAGCCTAGTGGCTAGGCTAAGACCAAACTGAAACAAGTTCCCTAACTCAGGGACTAACGAGGAAAGCTATACAAAACACAACTATGCTCCTCAGGCCTCCGCAGGCAGTGCTCAGGTGTGTGCATCTGCATACACACCCTTTACAGGACGTGGATGAGACAGTATGAAGAGAAGATGTAAAACACAGCAAGTGCCATGGGTATGCTCGTTCCCTAATATGAGGATGGTTCTGAGGACAAATATGATGCTATACAAAACAAGTGGCATCATTCTCACCTTGGACACGTTGCTGACATAATTCACTTGCACGGTGCTTTCTTTATCAACTTGATTACAAAGATTCTGTAAAGTATATGCATATTCTTTATCACTTTTTATTCTCAGAGCCATGAATTTCTTCACTGTCTCCAGCAACCGTAGTTCCCAGTCTTGCAACTTTAACACAGCTTCCTGTGAGTTCTTCAGGTCACTCCCAAATCCCATTTTGTAAGATACAGCTTGTCCTCCACACTGTGCACGTGAGCCTGCTAGTCAGCACATATCTGTGAACACAGACATAAGTCAGTTAGAAGGAAGTTCATCCTCAAAGCAAGAATATGGTCCACCAGCTTTTTTGTTTGTTTGTTTTGTTTGTTTGTTTAACTTTGAATGCTGCTTCATATCTCAAAGTTGGAAGTGATTTTCTTCATTGTGGACAAACTTGAGCAAGCATATAATTCATTAAAATTGTTTCCAGAAGAAATACAATGTAAAATAAAGGACATCAAATTATTCAGATCAATTCATATGTTTATCTTAAATCCTGCAATTATTTTTTAATCAGATTAACATGATATCAACACATATTCCAAGTATATATTTTAGTTGTTGGAAATAAGTCACAAAACACAAATTGCATTTCAGAGTTAGATAGTAGAATTTTGGAAATTAACTGATTATGTTTGTCGGGGTCTAGCCTGGACAAGAGGCGGGAGGGTCATCAAGGACTGGGGATACCTGGCAGGCGAATAAGAAAACACACAACTGAGATACAATACTGACATGCTGTTCCTTTTTGACATGAGAGCCCCTGAACTGGGGAGTCAGGGTACTCACCTAGACTCGACTCAGCCCCAGTCTTTTATTGAAATCATACAAGGAAGTTGAAATTACAAAGTTCATTGGAGGATGGATAAATACTTCTCTCTTTTCCTGTGCCAACATTTTTTACGGCACAGAGTAATACAGATTTAGAATAGAAAAAGGGGACTATATAATCTCAAACATCAAGTTTTACAGCAAGCACAATTTTTTTTTCTATCTCCCAAGCACCAGTCTCTGATGAGGTCGGGCAGGTACAGAGTCAGTAGCTCAGACGTGTGACACAGTACAGCTTCATAAAAGGGCAAATATGAGGTCACACTGCTGACCCTACAGTCTGTGGATCTCCAATCTGGGTCAAACATCCAAGACCCCATCTTTCTACAAAAACATCCTCACTTGACCTGTGTGGAGAATTCCTAAGGAGCTGCCACCATCTCCCCTGAACCCAGGGAACCCATTGCTAACTTTCTGGGAAATATCTGTATTATTCCATTCTCAATTTTATGATAAAAATATCCTGTTTTTGCCAAGCAGTGGCACACGCCTTTAATCTCAGCACTTGGGAGGCAGAGGCAGGTGGATTTCTGAGTTTGAGGCCAGCCTGGTCTACAGAGTGAGTTCCAGGTCAGTCAGGGCTATACAGAGAAACCCTGTCTCGAAAAACCAAAAAAAAAAAAAAAAAAAAAAAAAAAAATCCTGTTTTTATTATACAGAATCGAGACTAAGACTGGGGAACAGTTGCAAGTTTATTCATCTCTGCCTGCCACTCAAAGTTATTTTCATTTCCACCTCAAGTGAATGACTGTAACATACATTTCTCTCAAACTCCAGAGCAGCCTTCACTTTAATACATCTAGGTTCTGGATGAATGTTAATACATCTAGGTTCTGGATACCAAGAGGGCTCCTACGAGGTCTTGCTAGGTCAACATTTACCAGTTTAATCAAGGAAGGAAGAAAGAGAAGGAACAGTTAATAGATAAAAAGAATGATAAGTACTAATAATTGCAGAAATGACATGAGGTGTATGTGTCCAAGAAGCAGGCCTTGGGTCCCCTCAGTACTCATTCTGGGGCCCACAAGGGATCATAACCTCATACTCTGAAACATGGTACCCCGGCAGGCTTGTCTTCCTTATCATCAGGGGTCCCAGGCATCTCAACCTTAAAGTAGGGTGTCTCCAACATATGTTGACATTACAAAACCCCCAAAAGTGTAAATTTATTCAAAAGTAAACATGTTGGGGCTAGAAGAACTAGCCCAGACCCCTAGGAGCTCACAGAGACTGAGCCACCAACCAAGTAGCATACAGGGGCTGGTCCGAGGCCCCCAACACAAATACACCAGAGGACTGCCTAGTCTAGCCTCAGTGGGAAAAGACACACCTAACCCTCAAGAGACTTGAGGTCCCAGAGGGTGGGGAGCCCTGGGGGGCCAGCATCCTCTCGGAACAGTAGGTAGGAGGGATGGGATGAGGAATCCTAACCACTGAACCATCCCTCCAGCCCCTGGACCAGACCACTGTCTTAATTTAAGAGTTAAAAAAAAAAAAGATAACTAAATGCCTTCTCCCAAAGGTCAGGAAGAAATCAAGGATGTGCCCTGTACTGATGTGCTACTAGAGGCTCTAGACATTGGAATAGCAGAGTAAAATAAGAGACTTTGAGATAGGGGACTAGTGAGATGGTGCTTAGAGTGCACACTGCTCTTCCAGAAGACCCAGTTCAGTTCTCAGGGAGGGGTGGCACACAACAGCCTGTACTCCAACTCCAGGGCATCTGACACCTCTGACTTCTCAGGCACACACCCAAACATATACAGATAACTAAGAATAAAAATAATCAGATTAGTCAAGGAAGAAGTAAAATGATTTCCATTTGCAGATGATACCACTTCACAAACAGAAGAGCCAAAGGAAGGCTTAAGCAAGTGTCAGAATTGGGTATGATTATGTTATCAAGCACTACAGACAAGGGGCAGATGTCCTCCATGGGCACCTATGTTAAAAATCTGCCCCCCAGCTAATAATGCTACTTGGGAGACGGTGGAAACTCTAGATGATGGAGCCTAGGTAGGCAAAGTAGGTCATTGGAATGTGCTTTTAAAGATTATAGCTTATTCCTGGTTCTTTATCTCTGAGTCCTGGTTTCCAAGGTGAGCAGCTTCTACAAAACATTCCTCCTACCATAATATACTTATTCTCTTATCACGAGCTCAGAAACAGAGCCAAAGGACAATGGAAAGAACTCAATGAAACCATGAGCCAAAATAAACGCTTCTCTCCTTAAGTGGCTTTGTTCACATGTTCAGTCACACCAACACGATATTAACATACACAGCACACAATCAAGTGTTAAAAAGTCAGCTAAATGTCTACATACAAGCAAAAATCAAGCCAAAAATTAAGTTAAAAATCAATTCCATTTACAGAAACTTCAAGAAAAGAATAAGACACTCAGGAAGAAATCTTTTTTTAAAAGCAAACTTGTGTTCTTCAAACTAAAAAGCCAAAATTATAAATAAGCTCCTCAAAGACTCAGGTTCAAAGATAGAAGAATTAATGTTAACAAAGCAAGATCCTCCAGTTTGATCTATACATTTGACATAATCTGTATTGAAAACACCTTCTATGTCAAAGAAATTAAGACACAAAAGACCACATATTGTATGACATGTCTAAAAATAATCCAACTAGAGATATAAGACAGATTTGTGGTTGTCTAGGGCTAATGAATTTGGAAAGAAATGGGGAATGATCCCTGAGAAGTATTAGATTTCTTTCTGTAGGATGGAAGTATTCTGAAATTGGTTGTAATGGCAGCACAACTTTGAGAGTGGACAAAAACAACTAAACTGCCCAGTTGCATCGGGTGAATTCTTTAGTATGTGAGTGTTACGTTTAGCTATGGTTTGATGTCTCCCTCAAGGCTGCATGGATTGGGATTTAACCCCCTGGGAGAGATAACAAGAAGGTGGAAAGTTAATCCCACTATGGTGCTTACCAGGAAGACCTCTGGGAGATGATCAGGATGAAGTAAGCTGTTAGCATGGAGCCTCAGCATTGAACCCTGGTAGCCTCATAAGAGGCAGAAAGTCCTCTCTCTGCCTGCTTGCGGCTCTGTGTGTGTCTCTGTCTCTCTGCGTCTCTCTATCTCTGCCTCTCTGCCTCTGTGTAGTCTCTGTCTGTCGCACACACACACACACACACACACCACGCCATCCATAGATGTGGCTCACTGACCTGGAACCTCCAAACCCTGAGCCCAAATATCCCTGCCGTATTTATAAATTCAGTCTGTGTTGTAATGTTACGGGTAACAGAAAACAGGCTAGAACTCAAACAATGACTCAAAATAGTTATTTAAAAATCACTGAGACATAACTTATGATCACCTATATGCCAGCTATCATAAACTTCCCCAAGATATTATTCTTGTTTACTGTAAATCCTGAAAACTACTGCGAAATTTATTTTGCCTTCTGGTTTCCAGGGCTTTCCAACAGTGAATCTTTCAGCCCAGGCAAAAGAACTGTGCAGGGGCCTCGTTTCTGGTTTTGGATCATGCGCACTAGAAGGCAAGTGTTGTGTTGTGGTGGCAGTGGCCCTTCGTTTGCTCATTTTTGTGGTGCTGGAAGTTGAGCCCCGGGTTCCCACATGCTAGGCAAGTGCTCTCTGCCACTGCGCCAGTCCATACCAAAGAACCAGTTAATGACACTGACACCATCTATGATACACAAGGGCAAAAAAGTTTCTCTCCCTAGTTTCAGTTTTTCATCTAAACAAATGTCAAAAGTTACTATTCTCTGAGAAGAGAATAAATTACAATTGTTCACCAACTGAAAGATGTTTAATTGTGGGAACTATAAAGTAATTGGGAAAAGCATTTTGAATTATAAGAAACTCCTTGCTAAAAGTTCCAAAGCAACAACCAAGACTGAGCCCCCTTTAGCTAAGTCAGTGACTACAGGGGACTCACCTGTGTGTTAACCAAACCACAATGACTCCAGGCTGCCAGGTCCAGACAGCAACTTTAACACTATGACTTTGGGGCTTTAGCTCAGTGACAGAACATTTTCTAATATATAAAAGCTCAATCCCATGGAGGAAAGACAATCCTTTGTGGGGCTCGAAGACTGACAGTGAGTTCCTGCTGTTGCTGCAGCTGCCGCTATTTTTACCTGCAGGCGTGGGAATATACTTCTCACCCTATGTCCAACCAAAGAATAAGGAATATTTTTGAGGGAAGAAATGCTAGAAATATTTTTAATTTAACTTTTAAAAACTACTAAATGTAAGATTGTGGTTCATTTGAGTCCTGATGTGGCATAAATGCCATCTCTGCTTCTCAATGCATCTTGATAAGCATTTTTATATTTACTCCTGCTATCTATCAGAAGCTTCAAAAAATGTATAGAGCTCAAGGAAAGAAAAATGGGAAAAATAACCTGGCAGAACCTGGGGAATGCCCAGCCTGCCCTAAGAGACTATTTATGTTTATTAATTGTGCTAGGTCAGAATATATACATACCTCTCTTTGGGAAAAAAGGGAATAATGATTTTTTTTTTTAAAGTCGGGTAACTCCATAGTCAAGTAACTGAATCTAATTGTTGGCTGTCTGACCTGACAAATACTTAAGAAACTATCAAATCAATACACAACGTCTAAATACCCACACATGACAAACTGGATATATGTAAGACCACAGTCTTCAATAAGAAGCAAAGAAGGAAAACCTAGACAACTGAGACATCCTGTGGGCAGTGATTAAGGAGAATGCAGCCCAGCCTATGCTTTGCCTTTTCTAGCCGCAATAAGCCAGTCGGGCAGACAGGATCTGCTAGAGAGAGCCAGTTATAGCAGCAACCCATTGAAGGACATGGTAGTACATTTTTATGACAATCCCCCTTCCATTCTAAGAGACTAGAACTGTTGCTTCACAGCTCAGTTCATACTACACATGGGGATCACGCAAACTTAGCCTGATAGCCCACTGTGTACTCAGCCTATCTGTTTAGCCTGCTTTTATGAAAATAATATAAGCTTACATGTCTTAGATTTCCTAAGTAATCAACTTTCAAATCCTGTGTTAATGCATAGCTTTAATCTTAAACTATATTTTCTTCCATGTCCCTGACCCATAGCCATGCATGTGTGCATGTGTTTTATGGCAATTATTTACTGAGAACAGCCCACAGGTGGAAAACAACCTTCTACAACAAATATCCATCATAAATGTTGGAAGCAGCATATGGATGTTGCTTGAAAACTGCATGTATACAATGGTGTTTGTTATTTGACTCAGTCAGGGTCAGTGACTTCATCCCTTGTAACACTCTGTTTAGGATTTCTGTCAAGTGTCCCATTGCTTCACAGTGTGATGCTTTCTGTGTTGTTCAGTAAATACAGAACAAAGCTCTTTGTTAGGAACAGGTCAGTTACAAACTATAGACAGATGGACGACACATGGGGCGATGTGGAGGATACAAACTTGGGCTCACTCTGGCATCAAGTTAATGTCAGGGGAATTACCGAGCTGTCTTTCCTGAATGTGATGGCGACACCCTGGTGCCTCTGCAGCTATCTTTCAGAGCCTCTTTGTACTCACAGGTCTCAGGGACTCCTTCCTCACTTAGAGATCCCAGAACAGGGAGGAAGAACAGGCAGGAGGGATCCAGGCTTTACACAAAGTACAATCTAAGAAGCCACAGTCTTCCCCATTCCACAGACATCAGGAGAGAAGGATATGGTAAGAAAACCCAGCACTTCTCCCCTTCAATAAACATACATGACTTGATCTAAGATAAAACTTTTTTAGCTTTTCAGGTAGCACAAGTAGGAACCACTGGGAGCTCAGGATTATCAATAAATGAAGGAAATCAAAACAGCAGTGGAGAAAATTAAACTGTCACTGGAACAGTACCCCATTGTCTTAGTCAGGGTTTATATTCCTGCACAAACATCATGACCAAGAAGCAGGTTGGGGAGAAAAGGGTTTATTTAGCTTACTTCCACATTGCTGTTGATCACCAGAGGAAGTCAGGACTGGAACTCAAGCAGGTCAGGAAGCAGGAGCTGATGCAGAGGCCAAGGAGAGATGTTTCTTACTGGCTTGCTTTTCCTGGCTTGCTCAGCCTGCTCTCTCATAGAACCCAAGACTTCCAGCCCAGGGATGGCACCAGCCACAAGGGGCCCTACCACCTTGATCACTAATTGAGAAAATGCCCAACAGCTGGATCTCATGGAGGCACTTCACCAACTGAAGCTCCCTTCTCTGTGATAACTCCAGCCTGTGTCAAGTTGGCACATAAAACCAGCCACTACACCCATAAAAGCAGACTCAGATCTACATGCTAAAATACTACACAAGCCGGGCAGTAGTGGTGCACACCTTTAATCCCAGCACTTACAGGAGGTAGAGGCAGGAGGATTTCTGAGTTTGAGGCCAGCCTGGTCTACAGAGTGCGTTCCAGGACAGCCAGGACTACACAGAGAAACCCTGTCTTGAAAAACCAAAAAAAAAAAAAAAAAACTAAACAAGGTACCGTACCTACCTATGAAGAGACTGAAGTGTTCCCCAGGTGTAACATTACACATTAATTATAAAGGGTACAATCAAGAAATTGCCTGTAACCAAGAAAATCCTAATTTTCATTTAGAAATAATTAATTCTAATACCAAGCTGAATCGGGTGCCAGCATAACAAGAGTAATTTTAATGCAGCCACAGTAAAAAACACTTCAGCAATGAGATATAAACTCTCACAATCAATGGTAAACTACAAGACTTAACCAAGGAAGACAAGCTATAAGAATAATCAGAGAGAAATGATAAAGGAAGAAACTCAAATTTAAAATTCCCTACCTGTGCTCCGCAATACAGTGGAGACAACAGAAGCCACTATCAGTGAGTTTGAGGACAGAATAGAGTCCATCCAGCCAGACAACAAGGAGAAAACAGGAAAAAAATACCCAGAGATCTGTGGGACACTCACACAAAACACTCTTCTCTCCTCAGAGGGCAAGGGGAAAGAAAGGGAATGAGAGAAAACTGGAGAAAATACAGACAAACCTGCTTAAACAACACACACTCACAAACACATACACACACACACCACACACAAGCACACTAACACTGATACTCATGCCACACACACTTATACATACACACTCACACATTATACATGTACACTCATACTGACACTCATGCCACACACACACATACACACACACACACACAGACATTCACACACATACACCACACACACACACACACACACACACACTCTCATACACACACAGCATATACATACACTCATACCACACACACTCAACACATACACACCACACACTCTACAGCAACAAAAACCAAAACCACATGGCATTGCTCAGGGGCCAATAATAATGGTCCAGAATGTAACATTTCAAAATGGACTCACCATGCTCAACAGACTTCTGACAAAGGTCTAAAGGAGAAAGTATTAGCCTTCAGCTCGACCTAAGACTTTATAAAAAGCAACTAAAAACAATCATGGGCTTAAGTGACTAAACGTAAATACATTTACTAATAAATTCCAGATTAAAAGAAAAAAATGGATAAAATCCTCAGAATCTAAAGGTAGAAGAACACTTAGTTATGAGACCAAATCCACAATCTAGAAGAGAAAATGGACTGTTTAAAAGGAAAATCTTTTACTATCAGAAAGCCTGAGTGAGCAGAAGAAAATATAACTTTTGAAGGAGAAAAAAAAATCACTTGGAAGTCAATGACCCACCCTATAAAGGAAAAGGCATATTAAGAAAATAAAAATCTCTTCTTAGATTATCATGCTTTTCTACTCCCCACTAGACTGTGGAGACAGGGTTTAAAAAAAAGTCAAATCATACCAGAGCAGAAATCCCACAAGAAGTAAGGCTATACAATGAGAGACTCCTGAAGGCTCAGGGCGGACAGATGGGGGTTAAAACACAGACACAGGATTCATAAAGTCTCTCTATATACTTCTCATGACTTAAAAGTTGTGTGTGTGTGTGTGTACACATATATACATATAGACAGTCTGTTTATCGTACATATCCTACATATACATACATACAATAACTGTGGGAAAAAATGTCATGAATTTGAAGGAAAGTTGGGAAGAGTATTTGAGAGGGTTTGGAGGAAGAGATGCTGTAATTAAATTATACTCTGAAAAATAAGAATAAAAAAGTAATTTATAATTATGTCAGTAAAAATTCCAATTTTTCCAATGTCCACTCCTATAACACTAGAACTCAGGGTAAAGCTAGCATCAGGCCTGGGCTATGGTGTAAGTGTCTGTCCATGAAAATCAAGTCAAGAACTCTCACACTATATAATATTGGGGGAAAGGAGGTACAAAATCACCCTTATTCTAGAAGTAATAAAAGGTATGGAAAATGAAATTATATTATCAACTACAGCCAAAAGATACATGGGTGAGGTGTATACTGTGCTGATTTGTAATATAAATTATAGACAAGCAGGTATATACTCTCTTCTATACCAGTCATCTCTATCCCTTAGAAAAGTGACTCATACACAGTAGATAATAGAAATCTACAAAGTGAATTAATTGGTTGAAGCTACACAATATTGCACAATCATCTCAAATGCCCAGTGATCTATACTGTATATGTTACTTACCTTTCTCAATCTCGTAACCAAATACCTGAAAAAGGGGATCTAAGGCAGGAAGGTTTATGTTGGCTTATGTTTCATAAGACCACAGTCCATCCTGGAAAGGCAAAGCACTAAGAGCAGCTTGGTATGCAGTGCCATCTAAGAAGCAGAGAAGTAGGAAGGGCCGCATGTGCTCAGGTGGCTCCTCTCATCTTTACTGAGTTCTGGACCTCATCCCATGTAACAGTGCTGCTCATGTTCATGGTAGGCCTTCCCTAATTGAAATCTCCTTGGACACTCCCTCAAAAGCATACCCAGAAGTGTTTCTTCTAGGTGAGTCTAAATCCAGTTAAGATTACAAGAAAGACTATCCACAACACAGTAATAATCATCACTAATCTTATCAGTACTTAGTATTTGCTATTAATTTTACAATCACACAGACAGGTTAAAATTCAAAGTTCTTGGTAGTCAATACAACTTCTATCTCCTATAAAATTCACACAGTTTTAAGACCTACTTATAATCCTAGCTAGTTTAACTGTCAACTTGACACAGCCTAGAGTCACATAAAAAGGGAGTCTCAAGTGAGGAACTGCCCAGGTCGGATCTGCCCGTAGGCATATCTTATCTTGTGGAAGAGCTTCTTGGTTGTAAATTGATGTAGGAGAGTTCAGCCCACTGTGAGCATCACCACTCCCTGGGCAGGCAGAAAAGAGCTAGCTAAGCATGAACCAGGAAACAATGTTTCTCCATTGTTTCTGTTTGAGTTCTTGCCCTGACTTCTCTCAACCACGGAGCGCCACCTGCAGGCTGATAAGTCTTTTTCCTCCTCCACTTAGCTTCTGGTCTTGATGTTTATCTCAGCAACAGGAGGAAACTAGAACATTTAGGGTTCCCAAAACCTCCCTTGATCTTCCCCCCCCCCTTTGCCCTCCCCGAATCTTGTTTATATTCACACCCCCTAGAAAATCATCAGCGACCTAACCTGAAGTGGCATTCTCAACCACCTCCTAGGCCACAGTCCTCTCTTCAGATCAGGAACTGTGACAAAGTACACTACAGAACACCTTAACTATTTATTCTGTCTACTTACTCTATTAGACTTTGTGCTATCTAAAACTAGAATACCATAGGCTTTTCATTTGTATACCACTGGAACTTACGCTATTACAGAGGATAGAAATCGCTATAATTTAGGGGCTAGAGCCCTAGCTCAGAAGTTAAGAACATGTCCACTTTCATAGAGGACCCCAGTTAAATTCCTAGCACTCAACAGGTGGCTTACAATCACATATAACTCCAGTTCCAGGGGACCAGACATCTCTGCCCTTCATAGACATCTATATTTAAGTTCTCATATGAATATACATATAATTTAAATTTTCTAAAGAAAAAAATATATAATTTAGTGAGTATCAATTATTAACCAGGCTGTAAAAGGTTAATATACAAAAGTACATGTATGCTGTGCCAACATAATCTTTAAAAAAAAAAATCCAGATCTCACATAGCTTAGACTGACCTTAAGCCTGTGGGTAGCTGAGAATGGCCTTGAACAACTGGCTTTCCTGCCTCTGCTGAGAACTAACTCTGTTGTCTATCACAGGCATAATACGGGCTCAATTAATGCAATGTTGGTGTCAAACCCAGACTTTATGCATGGTAGGTATGCATGCCTCCAACTGTATCCTCACCCTAACATTATCTCTTTTCTAAAAAGCAAATTTTTAAAAAGTGAAACTAATATAAATCCTACTAAACTGCTAGCTATTTGGATTTATCTAACCTATTTATTTGAATCTATCTCATTTAACGGTCTTCAATTTAGGACTGTGTTTTCCCAAAAACATGATTGAGTATTCTTTAAAGAATCATAAAAACTGTAGTTTCCTAAAATTAGAAGTTAAATTCTCAGACTATATCCATATATACAAATTTCATAAACAGAATCAAAGATGTTAAATAGCAAAATATAAAATAGATTACTAGTTTATTTGCGGGATGACCAAATTTCTATGGTATTATCTTATGAACACAGAGATATACAGAAGTATCTATTCTAAAATGCATATTGTTTCTTAATTTTTGGCTCTGTAAGTATCAACTGTTGCATTCTGCAAATGCAAAGACAGAAATATTGGTTCTTCTGGCATTATGGAATTCACTGGAATAATCCTAGCACGTGGAGTTGGAGAAGAGAGAGTAAGAAGTTCTTCAGCTACAGCGCAAGTTTGAGACCAACCTGGGGTACATAAGATACTGTCTCCAAAGAAGAAGAGAAACATAAAGGAGGGAGAAGAGGGCAGGGGATTGAGAAAAATGAAATAAATGAATGAATATTGTCATGTATTTATATATGTATGTATGCATATATGAATGCATGCATGCATTTACTTACCTCTTTATTTATTCATTTATTAATTCACTCATTTGAGACAGGGTCTCATTAGGTAGTTCTGGTTGTCCTGGAACTCACTATATAGGTCAGGTTGGCCTTGAATTCACAGATCCATCTGCCTCTGACTCCCAAGAGCTGGGATTAAAAGTATGTGCCACTATATCTGAGGAATATTGGATTTTTGACAGCATAAAGTTTAATCTGTACTGAAGCTTCTCTCTCAAATTAGAAAAACTTTTGGTTTTTTGAGACAGTAAAACTTATTTTAACACAGACATTTTAATGGGGAAATGTTTTGTTTCCTTTACCTAAAAAATTCTTACAGAGATTCAATCAAGTTCACCATTGGAGTCTGGCAAATACACTAATAAA
The DNA here is from genome assembly GCA_019843855.1 of Hylomyscus alleni. NCBI lineage: Eukaryota > Metazoa > Chordata > Mammalia > Rodentia > Muridae > Hylomyscus > Hylomyscus alleni. The sequence goes on from JADRCC010162702.1 coordinate 26,806, forward strand.
ATTATGTAATCAAACTATGGGCAAGTGAGATAGTTCAGGGTAATGTCCTCTGACTTTACATGCCTACCATAAAAGCACACACATTTACATACTACACATAAGATAAAAAGATTAGAAAACTCCCACTCTGCCTCTGATGAACTAGAAGAAAACTGGTATTCACTTGAATTCAGTATAATCATTAACAAGTTTACAACTCACAGTGCATCATCACCGTGCCTGTACACTGATAAGGAATATGAAGTAATTAATTACATGGCTAAAACACAGAATGAATGATCTCAGTGTTTCTCACTTTTTACATGCTTCTAGCAGTGATTTAGAAACAAAGCCTCACTGAGCAAGCAAGCGATAACCATGGTTACAAACCCAAAAGCTGACTCTGCATGAACACAGGAAGAGGTCACTTCTCAGGAGCACTCAGTCCAATAGGCAGGGTCTTAACTACACAGTATCACCCATTCTACCAGTCACACTACCAACGACTAGTTCATGCTATGGGCACAATACTGTGACTTACATGTCTGTTAAGCTGTCTATGTTTGAAGGTGTTGTTTCTAGCCCAATGTAAAGAGAAAGTTAAATTTAAGTGAAACAGCTCTGGCCTGGTCAGCCTATTTGAGCAGCATTAGTGAATGACAATCTCCCCTGGGAAGTCTAAATAAATATGTTTGATCTTAATTTAAGTGTTATTACATCAAGTAATCTACATCATGTAGAAACATCTGCCACTGAGAAGAGCAAAATCATTAGCAGAAAATTTTATAGGAAGTGACATAAGTCAATGGGCATTTATTTGATAACCAAAAGAAATAATTGTTAAGAACATGAAGGTAAATAAAATCTTCAATACAGCCTTCAAACAATTAAGATTGCAGGCTTACATCTTCTTAAGACGTTCACAACCTACTAAAAACAAAACACATAGCATTGCAGTGGAATCCTGGGGAATCTGTGCAGATGTTTATACTTTTGAATTAAAGTAGAAGTGTAAGGTCTTGACTAATGGGGAGGGGGATGGAGATCAGGTTAACAATTAGCCTTTTTGATAAAAGACAAACTACCTGAAAAAGCCAAAACTGGAAGAAACTTTTCTTTCCTGAGGCTGGCCCTCTGCAGGCTGGGGGACCTGCCATGGCCTCCTCATTACCACTCTGTTGGTACAGCCTCTCTCCACTGAGCCTATGCCAGGTACAGAGACTGGCTCTGGAAGCTATTCTGACTCTCTCTGATAGGATCAGTCTCTTGAAAAGTAGACATTTGTTTGGTCCTACGTTGAAAATACGCTCTTAAATAATTGATCGTGTCAGGGTAAATGGTAAAAACTATCTAGATAGCTATATATCTAGAATTTAGAGCATATGAGAAACAATGAGATGCTCCTAGATTCAAATGTAACCATTTGAAGACTCCTTTATTCCAGGATCATCAGTTAACTTTAGCTTTAATCGAGCACATCAGCTAAGAGCTGTCACTGCCTAGCAAAGGTCACTTCTTGTTCTGTTCAGTAACTCACTCATTAATTCATCAAATAAGGTCTATTAAATGTGAACAGTATGTAAACAACGTGTTTATTAACTGTAAGCTCCCAAGTAAACAGATAAAGAGTTTGGGCCGTGGCCTGGGCTCACTCTGTGGTAATGCTATAACCTAGTTAAGTACAAAACTGGCCGTGATGCTCATTCGAGGAGATGAGGGAAATAAGCTGTTACAACCTCAGTGTCTAATCCGAGATGTAAAAAAGGAAGACATGCAGCCTAGAACTCGGTGGAGCAAAAAAAGGAAAACACTTCACAGACTTCTTAAACCTTGCTCAAACTCTTTCTTCTTAATCAAAACCTGTATCTCCCAGCGTTGAAAAACACTACTCCAGGGCTAGGGATATGGTTCTGTCACTACAATGCTTGCTCAGCATGCAAAAAGTCCCAAGTTCAATCCCCAGTATCCCATAAGCCTGATGCTGTGGCACACACTGTAATCCTAGCGTCTAGGAGGCAGAGGCAGGAAGATCAGGAGTTTCAGGTCAGCCTTGACTAGATAGCAAATTCAAGGCCAACCTAGAATACCTGAGACTCTGTCTCAAAACCAAACCAAATAAAAGGGGGGGTGGATTACTACTTAAAAATCATCTATGAAGGCCTCCCAAAAGGTACACTAATCATCCTTAAGGAAAATCAGTAAAATCTGTGAAGCCTCAAAGAGAATAAAGAGGAATGCTCTCTAAATGACAGGTCCAGGCACCGGGAAGGTCCGTCTATCTTGTCTAACTACACCACGGCTGTATCTATTAACGTGCCTATATGAAATTTACATTTTAATCTACTTTTCACTTCAAATGGTGCATTTTTCAAAGACATGTCTAAGCTACTACTTCTTTGTAATATGCAGTTTCTAGATCCACATTAGTAATAGAAGCTCTAACCAGCAAGCTAGAGAGTGGAGAATGAACAGTGAAGGAAATGCAGAGCAGGCCTCTAATCTAATTTCCAATGCTAATCCTGTAAATCAAACACAAACCTGCGGGCTCTCCTTTCTTAATGCAATCAAATGAAAAATGTAACCCAGCTACTATATATTTAAATTTTGAATGATATTTTCAAAAGAAAAAAAAATACTTGGACTCTTTTATTAGCTACAACCTCAGAGAATTAGAAGCAAAAACCAAATTGAAGTTTTAGATACATAACATTCTTAGAAAGCAGGTAATACCCAAGAGAGGCACTAAGTAAGTCTGTGTTTTCAAACTATAACCCTTAAGTGAAAAACCAGATTACCAACAACAAAGAAACAAACAACAAAACAGGGAACTAGTTAACAGAAGAGAACAAAGAGCCTAGGAACCAAACGGAATGCATGAAGCCTGACTGAATCCTAGATTAATAAAACACCAAAGGAACGTTCTCAAGAATAACCAGTGAGGCCTGAATGCAGACTGTCACACAGTCACTGCTGTGGTTTGGACATCCACATCCCTCAAAACTTCCTATACTGGCCCCACATGCGGAGGCTGGACCACTGGGAGAAGTTCTGTAAATCACTGTCTTTGGATATGACATAGCCATGGCACTGACGAACTCACAGCAGCTACGATTACCTACATAAGACCTATACAAGATGAGGCCAGTCAGCAACCCATCAAAGAAAGCAAAGGGACTTGTGAGGCTCTTAATGGTTCTGGGAGAGAGAGAATCATTTTCTTCAATAGTATATCCATTGTGAAGTTGCTCCAGAAGACAAATCCCAGCACACACAAACAATGCTATGTAAGCTCAGCAGGCACAGAAGCAGACATGAACGTGGGAGGGGACTTACTAGGGAAAAAGGGATCAGCAGGGGTGAGAGGAGTATGAGAGAGAGCAGGTAAAAATACCAGTACACAAAATGCATGTAAGGAACTGTCAATGCACTTTAACACATTGTAAATGTATTATAAATAATTGTATTATAAATAAATGTATTATAAACAATACATTTTTTTAAAAAAGAAAAACTTGAGAGAGGGGGCTGGAGTGTTGGCTGAGTGGTTAAGAGCACTAGTTCTTGCAAAGGACCAGGGCTGGATTCCCAGCACCCACATGGAGGCTCTCCAGTTCCTTAGGCACCAGGCACACATGTGGGGAGCAGATACAGACACAGACAGAGCACTCAAACACACAAAATAAAATCTAAAAAATAAATAAACGAGAGAAAGTGTGAGATTTTAATCATTTTGTATGGAAACACAATTAAATTTGTTTGACAAATGCAAAATGAAAGTGTGGTGAGTGTGGCGCATGTATACTATAGAATACTATTCAGCCAAACAGACAGATGAAATCACAGACTTTCCACAAGAGAAGGTCACACTTGAGTGAGGCAACCCAGGTCCAGAAAGACAGATGGCACATATCCCTCCCATCTCAGGCTTCTAGTTCCAAATTCTCAGCTATGAGTCTACATCTTAAAATAACTGCCCAGGCAGTGGTGGCGCACGCCTCTGATCCCAGCACTTGGGAGGCAGAGGCAGAGGCAGGCGGATTTCTGAGTTCAAGGCCAGCCTGGCCAGGACAGCCAGGGTTACACAGAAAAACCCTGTCTCAAAAAAACAAAAATAAATAAATAAGTAAATAAATAAATAACTGAAGAAACCCGTAAAGTCAAAAGGGACCATTGCTGGGCTGGGGTGGGGTAGCAACAGAGAAGGGAGCAGCAATATACCAACTCATCTGTAGGTGAAAACAAGATATAATTAGGGAGATAAAACAAAAGCAGGAGAGGACAGTAAAATAACAGTAAGGATGTTTCAAAGTCCTAAGGAAGCATACTATTAGTGATCCACCTAAGTAAAGCCTGTAATATGCATAGGTTTCTGTGTAAGTGTACATATATTATTATTGAAATGAAATTTTAGCATTCGGGCTGACAATGCTCCCTCCAAAAGTTTTCATAGTACCAGAAGGCACCAGACATGTTTCCAAGGAGGAAAAGAACCAACCATTCTACCCAGCTCCTGTGTCTAGGAACCACAACAACTAGTATGGCATACTAACTCTAGGGGTGAGAAGTGTCACACAGACCTTGGCGATAACCAACAGCTCTCCAAGACTTATGATCCACTCATAAGAGGGAAATCGGGTCTGATCCTCTAAACCGGTCAACTATCTGGGGCTGGTGAAGTCATGGATCTTAACCTACACCTGTCACTTTACTCAAGGAGCGCAATCCCTAGCCATAGTCTGTCCTTATTTATACCCATGTGTAAGAGTTGTCCTTGCGCCTCAACAGGGAAACTTCTCTTTGTAACAGATGGAGACCATTACAGAAAACTACAACAAATCAAAATGCAGAGGAGTAGAGTCCAGTCCCACTAGATACCTCTACAACACTCCCACACCTAAGGCTCAGGGAACATTGTGAACATGGGGCAGAGAGACTGTATGAGCCAGAGGATCAGGAAGTTTGCTGTGAGACTGGGTCTCCTGATTATATGAGGAGATATACCCATAAACTCTTACCAACCCATAAAGTCCCAACATGACTGCCCAGATGTAAGCTAAGCAAGGCTATGGCAAAGTGGATTGGGGAAACCCAGAGGCCTCAACCCTACACAAGGAACTACAGGCAACTAAGGAATGAAGAGAGCTGGGAAAAAAGTCTTTCCAGGGAGGAGCACATCCATTGGTTATCCTGTGTCAAATGGTCGGCTTTCCAAACACACATGCAAGTAACATTACACAGAGTGAGCAGATTGTATATAAGTATTTCATTGTACACGCACACACACACACACACACACACACACAC
>JADRCC010162703.1:0-11526 GCA_019843855.1 Hylomyscus alleni
AAAAAAAAAAAACAAAACCAAACAAAACAAAACAAAACAAAACTGCATGGTATTGGTACAGTGACAGGCAGGTAGATCAATGGAATAGAATTGAAGACCCAGAAATGAACCTACAAACCTATGGCCACTTGCTCTTTGACAAAGGAGCTAAAACCACGCAGTGGAAAAAAGACAGTCTTTTCAAGAAATGGTGCTGGCTCAATTGGCAGTTAGCATGTAGAAGAATGCAAATTGATCCATTCCTATCTCCTTGTACAAGTGGATCAAGGACCTCCACATAAAAGCAGATACACTCAAACTAATAGAAAAGAAAGAGGAGCCTCGAGCACACGCTTACTTCCTCTTGCCCTCTTGCTCTCTCTTTCCTCTCTGGTTTTCTCTCTCTCTCTTCTTTTTCTCTCTCCTTCCTCTCCTTTCCTTCTCTCTACTTAACCAGCATATTTTTCCGTCCTACAATAAAATAACTCATTCATACATTGCCTCCTTTTTAATTAAGGCACCGTGCAGCAACAGGTCAGCACCAGGAGAAAGAGAGAGACACAGACACACAGGCCTCAGCAGCAGGCCCCCTGACACCAGAGAGAGAGAGTGCCTCAGCCAGGCTGGGGCTGCAGCCCAAGCTCCCTGTTTTGGAACAACACTCAGCTACAACTGATGTCAGATAAGGCCATCCTCTGCTATATATGTATCTGGAGTCCTGGCTCCCTCTATTATAGTCTTTGGTTGGTGGTTTAGTCCCTGGGAGCTCTGAGTGTTCCAGTTAGTTTATATTGTTGTTCTTATGGGGTTGCAATCCACTTCAGCTCCTTCAGTCCTTCCCTTAGATCTTGAACTGGCATCTCCAGACTCAGTCCGAAGGTTGGTTGTGAGTATCCGAATCTGTATTGGTCAGGTGCTGGTAGAACCTCTCAGGGAACAGCCATACCAGACTCCTCTCATCAAGTGCTATTTGGCCTCATAAAATTGTGTGGCTATTTGGTGTCTGCAGATGGGATGTATCCCTAGGTGGGGGTGGTCTCTGGACAGCCTTTCCTTCAGTCTCTTTTCCATTTCTTGTCACTGTCTACATTTTGAACAAGAGTATTTAGGGATTAAATATTTTAAGATGGATGGATGTCTTAGTCAGGGTTTCTATTCCTGCACAAACATCATGACCAAGAAACAAGTTGGGGAGGAAAGGGTTTATTCAGCTTACACTTCCACATTGCTGTTTATCACCAAAGGAAGTCAGGACTGGAACTCAAGCAGGTCAGGAAGCAAGAGCTGATGCAGAGGCCATGGAGGGATGTTCCTTACTGGCTTGCTCAGCCTGCTCTCTTATAGAACCCAAGACTTCCAGCCCAGGGATGGCACCACCCACAAGGGGCCCTACCCCCTTGATCACTAATTGAGAAAATGCCCCACAGCTGGATCTCATAGAGGCACTTCCCCAACTGAAGCTCCCTTGTCTGTGATAACTCCAGCCTGTGTCAAGTTGACACACAAAACCAGCCAGTACAGTGGGTGTCCCCATCCCTCAAATGCAGGCAGTGCCCATCTACTTCAGGTGGTCTCTACAGGTTTTATCTCCCCTTTGTTTGATATTTTGGCTAAAGTCATCACCATTGGCTTCTGGGAGCCTCTCACTTCCCTGGAGTCTCAGACTTTCTGGTGGCTACCCCCACTTCCCCACCTCCTACTACTCCATGTTTCTAGTTAATTTCCTGGCCCTCTGTACTTCTCATCTGTCCACTCCAATACATGATTCTATCTCCCTTTTCCCTCTCTATTCTCCCTTCCAAATCGTTCCCTCCCTCTACATCCTGTGATTATTTTGTTCCCCATTCTATGTAGGTTTGAAGCATCTACATTTTGATTTTCCTTCTTCTTGAGCTGTATATTGTTGGTGGGTTGTATCATAAGTATTTGGAACTTTTGAGCTAAAATCCACTTATCAGTGAGTACATACCATATGTATACTTATATGACTGGGTTTCCTCATTCAGCATGATATTTTCTAGTTCCACTCATTTTCCTGTGAATTTCATGAAGTCATTGTTTTTTAAAACTAAGTAGTACTAAATTGTGTTAATGTACCACAATTTCTGTATCCATCCTTCTGTTGATGGACTTTTGAGTTGTTTCCTGCTTACAGTTATTAGAAATATGGCTGTTATAAACATAGTGGAGCATGTGTACTTGTTATATGTTGTAGCATCTTTTGGGTATATGTCCAGGAGTGATAGAGCTGTGTCCTCAGGTCCTCTGTCCAATTTTCTGAGGAACCAACAGTCTGATTTCCAAAATGATCATACCAACGTGTAGTCCCACCAACAATGGAGAAATGTTCCTCTTTCCCCACATCCTCACCAGCATCTGCTCTCACTTCAGTTTTTGATTTAGCCATTCTGACTGGTATGAGGTGGAATCTCAAAGTCATTTTGATTTATGTTACCCTGATGCCTAACGGTAATTAACATTTTTTAAAGTGCTTCTCAGCCATTCAAGATTCATTAGTTGAGAATTCTCTGTTTAGCTCTCTACCTGTGTGTGTGTGTGTGTGTGTGTGTGTGTGTGTGTGTGTGTACCCACACGTGCATCAGTAATACTTTCTTTTCAAGTTCTGAATTAATTCTTTACATTATTTTTTATTAGATATTTTCTTTAGTTACATTTTAAATATTATCACCTTTCTTGGTTTTCCCTCTAAAAACCCCCCTATGTCCTTCCCTCTCCCCCTGCTCCCCACCCACTCCTCCTTCTTGGTTCTGGCATACTCCTATACTGGGGAATCTAGCCTTGACAGAACCAAAGGCCTCTTCTCCCACTGAAGACTGACAAGACCATCCTCTGCATTTTTGAATAGGTTTATTTGGTTCTCTGGAGGCTACTTTCTTGAGTTCTTTGAATATTTTGGATATTAACCTTCTATTAGATATAGGGTTGGTAAAGATCTTTACCCAATATGTGGTTTGCCATTTTGTCCTATTGACAGTGTCTTTTGCATTACAGAAGCCTTTCGATTTTATGAGGTCCTATCTGTCAATTGTGGATCTTGGTGCATGAGCCATTTGGTATTCTGTTTAGGAAAATTTCCCCTGTGCCAATGTATTCAAGGTTCTTTCCCACTTTCTCTTCTATTAGACTCAGAGTATCTGGTTTTATGTAGAGGTGCTTGATCCAATTAGATTTGAGCTTTAAACAGAGAGACAGGAATGAATCAATTCACACTCTTCTACCAGTATTAATTGTTGAAAATGCTTTCTTTTTTTTCCACTGGATGAGTTTGTCTTCTTTGTCAAAGATCAAGTAAACATAGGTGTGTGGGTTTATTTCTGAGTGTTCAATTTTATTATATGCTCTTCCTTTCTGTATAATAACACCATGTGGTTTTTAATCACTATTGCTCTGTAGTATAGGTTTAGGTCAGGAATTGTGATTTCCCCCAAATGGTCATTTGTTGTAGAGGATAGTTTTCACTATCCTCTTTTTTTGTTATTCCTGACTTTGTTATTACAAAAAATAACAAATACTTCTATTATTCACAGATATTTCATTTATCTCATGATTTCATATAATTATGTTTATTTCTTGCAAATTGGCTTTATTTTCAACAGTTTTCCTGTGTTTACCTGTTTATCTATTTGCAGTATTTATTCACAATCTTGTGGATGGGTTCACTGAAACGTAAGGACTATAAAGGTTCATCTTTTATCTACTTCTCAGCTTGTGTGAAATAGTCCAGACTAATGGATAATGCCAGACAGATCTTGCTGAACTAGAGAGAAATACTAATGTATATTTTCTAATAATGGAAATAAGGTGTGTCTTCCCAATAAGACCATCCTATTACAAGAAGCCCTCCTTATATCTGTACTAATCCAAGAAGTAAGAGCCTAATATAGAGCAATAAAATTTTAAATCTTTGTGAAAACACGGGAAATATGTTTGGAGTCTCCAACTGTAAAATGACAAAAAATAAAGGTTTAAAGATGAATTATGTTCAGTGTAAAAATGCTGTTTGTTTGGTGAAATGTTACTCAAGTATTAAATCATTAAATCAAAGACAGTGGAGAAGAAATAGGTATAAGTATAAAGTCAATATGAACATATTATTATCTTGACAAATTATTTTGCAAATTTAATAATAGAAAATACGGTTATCAAAAATATAATATTTATATAAAATATTTATTGTAGGTTTATTGTTTTAGAGAAACATTTTTCTCAAATAAAAACAAGTCTTCTGCATAGTACTACCAGAGTATCCAGCTATACCACTACTGGGTATATACCCAGAAGATGCTTCAACATGTAACAAGGACACATGCTCCACTATGTTCATAGCAGCCTTATTTATAATAGCCAGAAACTGGAAACAACCCAGATGTCCCTCAACAGAGGAATGGATACAGAAAATGTGGTACATCACACAATGAAGTACTATTCAGCTATTAAAAACAATGAATTTGCCGGGCGGTGGTGGCGCACGCCTTTAATCCCAGCACTTGGGAGGCAGAGGCAGGTGGATTTCTGAGTTCGAGGCCAGCCTGGTCTACAGAGTGAGTTCCAGGACAGTCAGGGCTATACAGAGAAGCTCTGTCTTGAAAAAAAAACAACCAAACAAACAAAAAAGCAAAAAACAAAAAAAAAAAAAACCAATGAATTTATGAAATGGATGGCTCTGAAGGATATCATCCTGAGTGAGGTAACCCAATCACAAAAGAACACACATGGTATGCACTCTCTGATAAGTGGATATTAGCCCAGAAGATTGGAATACACAAAGTACAAACCACAAACCATAAGAAACTCAAGAAGAAGGAAGACCAAAATGTGGATACTTCATTCCTTCTTAAAAGTGGGAACAAAATACCCCTGGAAGGAGTTGTAGAGACTAACTATGGAGCAAAGACTAAAGGAAGGACAATTCAGAGACTACTCCACCTGGGAATCCTTCTCATATTCAGTCATCAAATCTCGACACTATTGTGGATGCCAGCAAGTGCTAGCTGACAGTAGCCTGATATAGCTGTCTCCTGAGAAGCTCTGTCAGTACCCAACTAATACAGAATTAGAGGCTCACAGTCATCCATTGGACTGAGTACAGGGTCCCCAATGAAGGAGCTAGAGAAAGGACCGAAGGAGCTGAAGGGTTTGCAGCCCCTTAGGATGAACAACAATATGAACGAACTAGTACCTTCTGAGCTCCCAGGGACTAAAACATCAACCAAAGAGTTCACATGGTGAAACTAATGGCTCCAGCAGCATATGTATAGCAGAGGATGGCCAAGTTGGTCATCAATGGGAGGAGAGGCCCTTGGCCCTGTGAAGGTTCTATGCCTCAGTGTAGGGGAATGTCAGGGCCAGTAAGCAGGAGGGGGTGGGGTGATGAACAGAGAAAGGAGGGAGGGAACAGGGGTTTGTTTTAGTTTTAGGTTTTTTTTATTTCATTTTCTTTTATTTTTTTGGTGGGGGGAGCTGGGAAAGGAGATATTGTAAATAAAGAAAACATCTAATAAAAAAATAAAAGCAAGTCTTCTGGTGAGCATCTTCTACCAGGGCAGATCATCAGCTTCTGCTCCTCTGAAGATACCACAGTCTGAAGGCCTCCCTGGAGTGCTGCTGCTTGAAGGGCAAGTGATAAGGGACACTCCCAAATAGCCTTAACTAGTGGGAATCCCAAGGAGGCCAGCGGACTCCACATTCCACAACCCCACCCCTGCCTCCTGAGTTCAACTTTCCTTCTGGCCACTGCTTTCTGCTGGAGCAGATCACCAACAAATCTGCTTTTATGACAGTTCCACAGTCTGAAGGGCTCCCGGGAGTTCTGCTGCTTGCAGGGCAACTGGGCAACTGACCCAACAGTCTGAAAGACTCCACAGAGTTGTGCTACACAAAGGAAGTGGGGATATCCTCTTGGAGACCCAGGGTTGAGAAGTGGTAAGGTGATGGGGAATGGTTGGGGGAGGTGAATGAAGACTGGACTATCAAAAAGGATTAATGAATTAATTAAAGAAATAAATAGGTGGCTTGGGTTCCTTCCAGTCTGCACCTATTTACCTTGGGTGCGAACTTTGCAGCCAGTCCCACAGCACCCAGAGGTGGCTCCACATGCCTAAGATTGTAGGATCTGGGGTGAGTAGGACACAACAACTGTTCCAACACCACTGGAACTAACTGGGATCAGCAGGATTCAGGGACATAGGAACCCTGCCCTACTAGTGGCTTGAGTTCTTTCCAGTCTGTGCTGATTTACCTTGGACTCGAACTGCACAGCCAGTCCCATAGCACCCAGAGGAGGTTCAAATCCCAGGTGCTTTAACACACCCAGAAACACAGACTCCCAGGATCTCAGGAACTTGGTCACACCAGGTTCTCAGGATCCCAGAGGCAGCTTGACTCCCAGGAACTCTGACACACCCAGAATGTCAGGATCATAGGATCCTGAAATCAAAGGTTTACAGACACAGCTGGACTCTGAGGAGTTCTGACACAACCAAGATTACAGGAAGGACAGGCTCCAGTCAGATATAGTGAAGACAGATAGCATTAGAGATAATCAGATGTTGGGAGGCGATCATAAGAAGATAAGCAACAGAAACCGAGGTAACTTGAAATCATCAGAACCCAATTCTCCCACCATAGCAAGTCCTGAATACATCATCACAACAGAAAAGCAAGACTCAGATCTAAAATCCTTTCTCCTGATGATGATAAGGACTTCAAGAAGGACATAAATAACTCCCGTACAGAAACACAAGAGAACACAGGTAAACAGGTAGAAGTCCTTAAAAAAATTCCTTAAAGAACTACAGGAAAACAACAATCAGACAGGTGAAGAAAATAAACAAACCATCCAAGATCTAAAAAATGGAAATAGAAACAATAAAGAAATCATAAATGGAGACAATCCTGGAGCTAGAAAACCTAGGAAAGAGATCAGGAGACATAGATGCAAGCATCACCAACAGAATACAAGAGATAGAAGACAGAATCTCAGGGGAAGAAGATACCATAGAAAATATTGACACAACAGTCAAAGAAAATGCAAAAAGCTCCTAACCCAAAACATCCAGGAAATCCAGGATACAGTGAGAAGATCAAACCTAAAGATAATAAGTATAGAAGAATTTGAAGAGTCCCAACTTAAAGGGCAAGTAAATATCTTCAACAAAATTATAGAAGAAAACTTCCCTAACCTAAAGAAAGAGATGCCCATGAACATATAAGAAGCCTACAGAACTCTAAATAGACTGGGCAGAAAAGAAATTCCTCCTGTCACATAGTAATCAAAACATCAAATGCATTAAACAAAGAAAGAATATTAAATGTAGTAAGGGAAAATGGTCAAGTAACATATAAAGGCAGACCTATCAGAATTATACCAGAATTCCCACCAGAGACCATGAAAGCTAGAAGATCCTGGGCAGATGACATACAGACCCTAAGAGAGCATAAATGCCAGCCTAGACTACTATAACCAGCAAAACTTTCAATTACCATAGATGGAGAAAACAAGATATTCCATGTCAAAACCAAATTTACAAAATATCGTTCCACAAATCCAGTCTTGCAAAAGCTAATAGAGAAAAACACCAACACAAGGAGGGAAACTACACCCTAGAAAAAGCAAGAAATTAATCTTTCAGCAAACCTAAAATAAGATAGCCACACAAACATAATTCCACCTCTAACAACAAAAAATAACAGGAATAATCACTTTTCAGTAATATTTCTTAGCATCAATGGACTCAATTCCCCAATAAAAAGCATAGACTAACAGACTGGATATATAAACAGGACCCAGAATTTTGCTGCATTGTTACCTTCCCCCTTCACTTCAGCCATCGGACTTCTGGCAGCCTCTGCTTGGAGGCTGGAGCTAAGACAGAGGCTCTCTGTTGACTGTTCATCTTTGAAGAAGCCGCCTGAGTATGCCCATCACCTGAGTACACTCATCGCCCGAGAACGCCCACTGGCCGAGATCGCCAGCTGCCTGAAGATCTTCTGAACCTGGGGACTTTGGCACCTGAACTTTCTTTGCAGTATAATCTAGAGACTTGTTTTCGGTTTCTCTTGTGACTATAAAAACCCTGGTTTCTTCTCAGTAAAGTGGAGCCTTGATTGGGACGCAACTTGGCTTTGTGTTTTCTCTTTGCATTTCAAACCCTTTCTTTCAGGTCCTTTGTTCCCTCCTGGCTGAGAGAACCCCAGTCGTGAAACTGCAGGCAGTTTCACTGCATACAGGAAATGCACCTCAATGACAAAGATAGACACTACCTCACAGTAAAATATTGGAAAAAAAATTTCTAAGAAAATGTTCCCAATAATCAAGCTAGAGTAGCCATTCTAATATTGAATGAAATCAACTTTCAACCAAAAGTTATCAAAAAGGATAAGGAAGGACACTTCATACTGGTCAAAGGAAAAATCCACCAAGATGAACTCTTAGTTCTGAACATTTATACTCCAACTGCAAGGGAATCCACATCCGGAAAAAAAAAACTCTACTAAAGCTCAAAGCACACATTCACACTGAACACAATAATAGTGGGAGACTTCAACTTACCACTTTCAGCAATTGAAAGATCATGGAAACAGAAACTAAACAGAGACAGAGTGAAACTAACAGAAGTTATTAACCAAATGGATCTAACAGATATTTATAGAACGTTTCATCCTAAAGCAATAGAATATATCTTGTCAGCACCTCACGGTACTTTCCCCAAAATTGACCATACAATTGGTCAAAAAAAACAGGCCTCAACAGATACAAGAAGATTGAAATAATCCCATGCACCCTATCAGATCAACACAGACTAAGGCTGATCTTAAATTCTAACAAAAATAAAATGGAAAATACATATACACATGGAAGCTGAACAAAGCCCTACTCAATGATAACTTGGTCAAGGAAGAAATAAAGAAAGAAATTAAAGAATTTTTAGAATTTAATGAAAATGATGACACATCATACCAAAACTTATGGGACACAATGAAAGTGGTGGTAAGTGAAAACTTCATAGCTCTAAATGCCTCCAAAAAAGTGGAAAGCACTTACAATAGCAGCTTGACAGTACACCTGAAACCTCTAGAACAAAAAGAAGCAAATGTACCCAAGAGGAGTAGACAGCAGGATATAATCACACATAGGGCTGAAATTAAACAAATAGAAACAAAAAGAACTATATAAAGAATCAACAAAACCAGGAGCTGGTTCTTTGAAGAAAATCAACAAGATAGATAAATCCTTAGCCAGACTAACCAGAGGGCACAGAGACAGTATCCAAATTAATAAAATCAGAAATGAAAAGGGAGACATAACAATAGAAACTGTGGACATCAAAAAAATCATCAAATTCAATTAGATCATTTATATTCAACTAAATTGATAAATCTGGATAAAATGGACAATTTTCTAGACACACACCAGGTGCCAAAGTTAAAACAGGATTAGATAAACCATCTAAAGAGTCCCATAACCCCTAAAGAAATAGAATGAGTCATTAGTAGTCTCCCAATCAAAAAATAAAATAAAAATAAAAAACCCCAGGACCAGATGGGTTTATTGGAGCCAGATGGGTTTATATGGTATTAGATCTGTAAAAAAGACCTAATACCAATACTCTTCAAACTATTCAACAAAATAGAAACAGAAGGAACACTACCCAATTCATTCTATGAAGCCACAATTACATTTATACCTAAATCACACAAAGACCCAACAAAGAAAGAGAACTTCAGACCAATCTCCCTTATGAACACTGATGAAAAATACTCAATAAAATTCTTGCCAACTGAATCTAAGAACCCATCAAAATGATCATTCACCATAATCAAGTAGGCTTCATCCCAGGGATGCAGGATTGTTTCAAAATACTGAAATCCCTCAACATAATCCACTACATAAACAAACCCAAAGGGGGAAAAAAAACACATGATCATCTCATTAGATTCGGAGAAAATATTTGAAAAAATCCAACACCCCTTCATGATAAAAGTCTTGGAAAGATCAGGAATTCAAAGTCCATAACTAAACATAGTAAAAGCAATATACACCAAACCAGTGGCCAACATCAAACTAAGTGGAGAGAAACTTGAAGCAATCCCACTAAAATCAGGGACTAGACAAGGCTGCCCACTCTCTTCTTACTTATTCAATATTGTACTTGAAGTCCTAGCCAAAGCAATTAGACAACAAAAGGAGATCAAAGGGATACAAATTGGAAAGGAAGAAGCTTAATTATCACTATTTGCAGACGATAAGATAGTATACTTCCCCAGATACTCCACCAAAGAACTCCTATAGCTGATAAAAAAAAAAATTCAGCAAAGAGGATCATTACAAAATTAACTCAAAGAAATCAGTGGCCTTCCTCTACTAAAAGGATAAACAGGCTGATAAGAAATTAGGGAAACAACACTTTTCACAATAGTCACAAATAATATAAAATATCTTGCTGTAACTCTAACTAAGCAAACGAAAGATCTGTATGACAAGAACTTCAAATCTCTGAAGAAAGAAATTGAAGAAGATCTCAGAATATGGAAAGATCTCCCATGCTCATGGATTGGTAGGATTAATATAGTAAAAATGGCCATCTTACCAAAAGCAAACCACAGATTAATGCAATCACCATCAAAATTCCAAATTATTTCTTCACAGACATGGAAAGAGCAATTTGCAAATTCATTTGGAATAGGAAAAACAAAAAAACAAACAAACAAAAAAACAGAACATCTGGAGGAATCACCATCCCTGACCTCAAGCTGTATTACAAAGCAATATTGATAAACACGTCATGAGATTGGTACAGAGACAGGCAGCAAGATCAATGTAATAGATTTGAAGACCAAGAAATGAATTCACATATATATGGTCACTTGATATTTGACAAAGGCGTTAGTACCATCCAGTGGAAAAAAAGACATTTTTTTAACAAATGGTGCTGGTTCAAGTTGTGGTTAGCATGTATAAGAATGTAAATTGATCTATTCCTATCCCTTGTACAAAGCTCAAGTCCAAGTGCATCAAGGACTGCCACATAAAAACAGATACATTGAAATGAATAGAAAAGAAATTGGGGAAGTGTGTCGAGCACATGAGCACAGGGGGAAAATTCCTGAACAGAACACCAATGGCTTACGCTCTTAGATCAACAATAGACAAACGGGACCTCATAAAAGTTCTAAAATTCTGTAAGACAAAGGACAGTGTCAATAGAACAAAATGACCACCCACAGATTAGAAAAAAGATCTTTACCAATCTTATATCTGACAGAGGGCTAATATTTAAAATATACAAAGAACTCAAGAAATTAGACTTCAGAGAATCAAATAACCCTATTTAAAAAACAGCGTACAGTGCTAAACAAAGAACTTTCAAATGAGGAATATTGAATGGCTGAGAAGCACCTGAAGACATCTTCAACATCCTTTGTCATTAGGGAAATACTAATTAAAACAACCCTGAGATTGCACCTCACACCAGTCAGAATGACTAAAATCAAAAACTCAGGTGTCAGTAGATGCTGGGGGGGGGG
>JADRCC010162709.1:0-10180 GCA_019843855.1 Hylomyscus alleni
CCCCCCCAAGGTCTAGGCATTTATTAGTACAGTGTCTGTTTGGGGCTGTTCCTCTCTACTTCTCTGAGCTGTGATTTTGAGCATTTTGTATTCTGGAGGAGAATGCTATGCAAGCAGAATGGTGATAGAGCAAAGGAGCCTACAGCATTCCCTCTAGACCTCCTATCATCCTCAGTGGAAGAGGGGTCGTTCTCACTTAGCCACCTAATGCCATAACTCTTCTTTTTCTCTTTTTCTATTTTTTTTTTTTCTGAGACAGAGCTTCTCTATAGAGCTCTGGCTGTCCTAGAACTCACTCTGTAAACCAGGCTGAACTTGAACTCACAGAGATCAGTCTGCCTCACCCTCCCAGAGTGCTGGGATTAAAGGCATATGCCACCACCATCACCCTGACCCAATTCTTATTGTTGCATCTGAAAATAAGGTCCAACAAGGAAAAGGGATGTTCAAACTGGCAATTCTCCTGCTCCAGCATCCAGACTATCATGACACACTGTAAATGTATAGTTCTCGGGACTTCTCTAAACAATGTAGCTGGGGAATCTTACTTTTGGGGCCCAAATCACATGCATCAACACTACACTAGCAATCTCTAGCTTCTTAGCAGCCTTCCACTCTGCCAGGGAACAGTCATCTTCTCCCTAACTAAAGTACACAAGTGCTTCTGCTTTGCTCAAATCAATGTATCGATTGCACAAGCATGATCTTTGGGAAGTGGATAGTCTGCTCTTGTCCTGTGACCTATGTTAAGAGCCTCCGTATCACAAAAATATGCATTTCTGGCCTCTATTACAAAATTCTGTGTCAGAATCTGAGTTTCAGGCTCATCTTAGAGTAGATGGTGAGCTTGAGGTCCAGGCCCACTTCCAAAGGATTTGAATGATGAACCTCGTTAGAGAATAATTGCTTTGAACTCTGCTGTTAAAGTGCAGAACATGCTCAGGAGTCAAGGCAGGGTTGCTGGGTAGCCTTCAGTGATTTAAATCCCTGGTTCTCAGTCTCTCTGACCTTCGTCTTTCCCCTGCTTCCTTCCTTAATACACGGAGAATCCAGGAAACAGAGCCATTTGCTGTGTTCCTAGTACAGAGCAAAAAAATTGAGCTATGCACTCTCCATATCTAGTTTGTGGTCTTAAAGCATGTGTTAACTCTGTAAGAGAAAAGTTGGAAGTGAGTTTTGTAGAAAACTGAGGTTCGTGGAAATTAAAAGTTTTCTCACTTGCTCATTAGTGAACTAGATTGCAACCATAACGCCTTGGATTCTCAAACCAAGGCTTTCCCATCCCTGTGCTTCTTGGTCATTCAACACCAGATGACCCCTAGCTGAATGGATTCAATGTTGACAAGTTCTGGAAGCACCACACATTAGCTAAGGAATCTGTAAGTGGCTCAGCTAGTTGACTAAATATAAAGATGAGCAGGAAACATGGCAGATTTCTATTACATTAAAAAAAAAAAATAAGCCTAATGGACCTTTTGACAGAAATCTTCAAAACCACGACCACCCTCACAAAAGTATCAAAATCTTACATGTCTTCCTTTCTCTGTCCCACAACTGTAGAAATTATTTCCAGAACTGACCCTTGAGTAAATGAATGATAAACAAGGTATGTGGTTCTAGGATTTTGAGAGGGAGGAATTATAATAATTTTTTTGTTTGTTTCACTCGAGAGTAAGAACAACAAGACGAATCATTTGTGTAATTGGTATTTGAAAGGGCTTTGCAATGAATTCTCCATTCAGTCGCTTGGTGTTTCATTAGAAAGAATATTTGCATTAAGTAGTTTAACAAGATGGTTGGCAACCTATCATAAATGCCTCCTTTCTTCAGGGAAACAGAAGTATAATGATTATTCTCACTCAAGAGCTCTAGATAGCTCTTTCCCTGAGGTGTTTAATAAAAACTGGCTTCCCGGTTGACTATGGGGAATAGAAAGAATATCTAGTGTGAACCGTGGAATGGAGAGCCCCAGGATCTGTGTTCTACTTGCACTTCCTGGGGTGGGAACTTTAGGTTTTCCGGTGCGAGAAGAAGAGAGAACGTAGGGATTCATATGTGGAAGGACAAAGTTATTTCAGTTTGCACCAGAGTAAATTAGTGCCAAAGCATGTGCAATATCAGTGTACCAGGATGGATCAGGCAACCAAAAGGTGATCTACTTCACTGTGTCTCACCGAACTTTCAGATACAGCTGCTCATTAATGAGCATATCTTCATGGTAACAAGCACCTGGCTAATCCCACTAAGGCTACAATAAATGAGTTGGTAGATGTCAGACAGTGATTGACACTTCTCTGTGCTCAGTAAGTTCCATTTGAAGGACGAAGAAGAACGTAAGTAAAGGGGGCAGCTGTGTGGGGGACATTCCTTGTTGGAGGACATGTAGTTTTCAATACTCAAAAACTTTGGGAGATAAGTCCCATTAATGTCTATTTCTGAGTAAATGGAAAACATTGTTCATCTTTGACATTCTTCAAATATGAGAAGTAATTTGCTTTACTCTTCCTTTTTCCTCCCCTATGTCCCCTTTCTCTTCATTTCTCCTCCCTTCCTACTTCTTTTCTTTCTTTTCTTTCCACTAGTATTTCCTGATTTCCTACATGTTTAATCTAAAGACCCAATAATGTATACTCAGTGACCCTGAATTTAAAGACATTAAAAAGCTACAGATACACCTGTGAAGAGATGTAATCACTGATTATCAAAACAGGGTGAAGGAGGATAGGAAATAAGCACAGTGAAAAGAATTCAGCAAGCTTCAATGGTAGCTAAAAATAAAGAAATTTATTCTGAATTTTAAGTTATACATATTAAAATGAAATTTTAAAAACTTGCTGAAATAATTTAACATTTAAGGCTTGAGTTTCTTATAGTATATATCATGTCTATGAGATAAAGAGATAGATTTAATTCTTTAGATATTTATTACTAATTTGTAATATGTTATAGAATTGTATTATTTTGAGGACTGCACAGTTGGTTCAGTTAAAGTGTTTACCACATAGGCACAAAGACTTGAGTTCATGTCTGTTTCCATCACTAGCTGCAACACTCAAGAGAGTAGGTCTTGTTCCTTCTTTGGACAGCAGAATGGAGCTGGCACTGGTTGGGAGCATTGGGGTGGGGTTGCTCATGAGCCAGCCCAAGGGCATAAGAGCTGGAGAGCTGGTGAGCTAGTGAGCTGACCATATCAGACACCTCTCAGGCCCAGATACAGGGCTATGAATTGGCCTACCCAACATCTATCCATTGATGAACTGCTGGAGTACATCCAAAACTACAGGATCTCCATGACACAGGGCAACAAGATATCTGAGAAGAGTCCCAGTGAGGCTCAGTATTGATAGAGTAGCAGAAGCCTTATACCAGACCAAGAAGTCATTGCAATGAACATGTGCAAGCAAAGAAGTGTAAATAAAGGGTATACTGTAGGATACACCATGAACACTACAGCTTCCAGGATGAGATTTTTTTTTTTACTGTTGAGGGGAAGTTACAAGAATGGAGGGTAGGTGCTAGGGGAAGAGGATATGAGTTATATTGGGGTAAATGATGTGACATTGACAAAGAACCAATAAAAAGTTAAAAAAATAAAAAAGAAGAAGAAGAAGGCTTGAGTTCAGATCCTGTCTTTGCACCCACATTAAAAGCCAGGAACTTAACCTGTAATCCAGTGTGGGCGTGTAGAGAGGATTCCTCAGCTTTCTAGCCAGCAAGCCTACCCAATCAGTGAGCTCCGAATTCAGTGAGACACTGTTCCTAAAAATTAGATGGAAAACTTATTAAGGAGGAGCTTTGATATTGCTCTATGGCATCTGGACATACGTGTGCACATGAATGCGTCACACATATAGACAAACCTATATACACACAAAAATTGTTATTTTAAATATTGCCTAATTTATATTACATAATTAATATAAATATTAAGTAATTCAAATATTTAATTAATTAATTGTCTCATTATCTTACTCTTCAAACGCTTTCCACTTTTAACTCTTGTCTTAGTTAGGGTTTCCATTGCTGGAAACAGACCCCATGACCAAGGCAACTTTTATAAAGAACAACATTTGATTAGGGCTGGCTTACAGCTTCAGAGCTTCAGTCCATTATCATCATGGCAGGAAGCATGGCAGCATGCAGGCAGGTATGGTGCTCCAGGAGCTGAGAGTTCTACATCTTATTCTAAAAGGAAACAGGAGAAGATTGGCTTCCTGGCAGTAAGGAGGAAGCTCTCTCAAAGCCAACCCCCAACAGTGACACACTTCCTCCAACAAGGCCACACATATTCCAACAAGGCCACACCTCCTAATAGTGCCACTTCCTGGGCCAAGCATATTTAAACCACCATAACTATGCTCCTGTTATGTCTACAGCTGGTTTTTCCTTCCTCCACGTGTCCAATATTTATTTAGCAATCCACAATCTTCTGGGTACCATGTCTGCAGTGAAAAAGAATAAACACAATTTCAATCCCTGTAATACCTGAGTACTGATAAGCAGGACTCAAACAGTACAACTGGAACCCTCATCAAAGGGGAGTTTTCTTCAGAAAAATGTGCTTTGTAACAAACTTGGCTAGAACACAAATATCCTAGTAAACTGGGCATAGCAGCCTGCAAGGGTTCAGAGCCACAGTTCTGAGGTTCTGGGTGAAATGTGACTCAGTTAAAACTCAGCTCTCTACCCCCTTTAGGCCCATGACTCATCTATAAAATCAGACTAATAAACCCCAAATTCACAGGCGTTTTCTGAAAATTACATGGTAGGTGTGTAGGGAGAACCTGGAATGTAATATGCTTCCAAAGGCAACACTGGTGCTTTTCATGTCTGATTTTATCATGCAAATCAGAAGATTGAATTGGAGGAAGGAGGGGAAGGAGGGAGAGAGGGAGAGAAAGGGGAGGGAGAGAAACAAGATGGAGAGAGGGAAGCAGATGGGAGGGAGAAAGGGAGGGAAAAAGGAAAGAGCAAAATGGGAGGGAGGGAGGAAGAGAGGGAGGGAGGCAGGGAGAGTAGGAGGGAGAGAGAAGAACTAAGGAGGGAAGGAGAATAAAGGGAAAAAAAATTCCCTAATGTCTCAAATGAAGTGTTCTGGACATTTGTATGTTTCTCATTTCAATGTCTATGTTAAAGTCTTTCAGAATCCTAAGCCCCACCCCTCTTGCTTTTAGAAGACTTAGTACCAATCTTCAAAGAACTGCATCACTTTCCAGACTTACCGGTCTCTGCTGGACCCTCAATTAAAGGGTCCACTACTTGTAAATGCTTGTGTTTCAGAATGCATACCTGTGTATGTGTCAGAATGTTAAATCGAAGCTATCAGTGACCCACTATCGGGATTATTAGCAAAAATGAATTGGCTTTGTGGGGGTGGGGAGTGAGTAGATAAAGTACTGTGTGCATCCACACCACTCTACCTATGTGGAGGTCAGAGGATAAAACTATCCTAGGAATTGAACTTGGGTTGACAGGCTTGGTGGCAAGTGCCTTTTTTTCACTAATCCCTCTCACCAGTCCCAGAGTCATCAGTATGGATTAAGTGACCATTAGCAAAGATGTTGACATAGCAAGAGACAGTAATTGAAAACAGACTCACTCTCAAGGACAGATTCTGCTACCAGCTTTTGCTGAGAACTCACGGGAAGTGTTCCATATAAAATGGTTCACTGGACTGTTTTCATTTAAAGACTCATAATCAATTACAAATTATGGTTTTCTACACTCCAGTGGAGATTTCCCACAATTTCTAAGTAACAAAAACAGCAACTTCCTTCTCCTTCACTCAGTGGCTAAAGAGGAGGAGGCTTGGAAACTGCATGTTACTTCCAAGAATGAGGAGTCCCTGCAAATTAGAATTAAAGAGGACCTGGCTTGTTTGGAAAGAATCATGGCCTTAGAGCAGTGGCGCTCAACACGGGGTCATGACCCTTTGGCGGTACAATGACTCGTTCACAGGGGTCTCATATCAGATATGTTGCATATCTGATATTTGCACTATCATTCATAAGAGTAGCAGAACTGCAATTATGAAGTAATAATAATTGGGGGGGGTCACCACAACATGAGGAACTGTATTAAAGGGTCACCACATGAGGAACATTGAGAACTGCTGCGTTAGTGCTTTTAGAAGGAAGATTGTTAGGCAATTGCATAGACAAGACTAAGTATCTGGTGATACTTTTGTTAGTGCTTGCATTACAGAATTTCCTGCTATTTATGTGTTTGGTCATATGTGCTTTGCTTTTCAATATAGTATCTACGCTTAACAGAACAAAGGTTACCAATGACAAAATTCACCAAAATAGGGTTTTAATGAATTCTAACAGTTTCTCCCTATGAATAAGTACTTTGCAATAAATCTTGAAGATTACGTGAGAATCTATTTCCAAACAATGGGATTCCTTTTTCCATTACATATGACTGATATTCCTAGCCAGAGTAACCATATGCCATTGTTTATTCATTTGTGCAAGATTTACATTTCATAGATGTCTATGGACCCTTTTATCCTCAAATAAACTGCTTTTTAAAAATATGTGTTGCATATAAAACATAAAAGAAATCTTTTTCTTTTTTTGATCTGATCTCTCCCAACCTACACTTACTTCATTAAAAAAAAAAATACCTGGGATTAGATATAAAGAGCTTAAAATAATTTTTAAAGCAGTTATTCTGGTAGCCGGTGGCTGCTCATTTGACATAAAAGTGAGCAGACTCACCATAGACTTGCTTCTTCCTACCACTGATATGCATACCAACTATTAGTGAGTGCTCTATAGGTAAGACTTGTGATTGTTGTCTCTGAGAAGCTTTGATGGTTTGCACGGTAGTTATTTTTTAAGTAATGTTTTACAATGTTCCTGTAAAGGAAGCATGAGTCAGATTTCTCTGTTTTAAAAGACTGCAGAAAAAACAAAGGATATTAAGAGGTCAAGTCAACTTATCAACCCTAGATACGTTGCCTAGAATGCTTATGTGTGTATATGTTGTTGTTGTTGTATGTATATCTGTTTGTGTCTAGGTATCTGTTGTATGTGTATCTGTTCTGTGTATATCTATCTCTGTGTGTCTGTGTGTGTGTATCTGAGTGAGTGATGTTGTTGTATATCTGTTCGTTTCTATGTATCTGTTGTATGTGAAACTATTGTATCCGTGTATAGTGTGTGTGTGTGTGTGTGTGTGTGTGTGTGTGTGTGTGTGCATGTCTATCCTGGCCTCACTGCTTATTTCACTGCTGCTGTGTCTCTCAATGTAGATTCACTCTTTTACCAGCTTTATCAACCAATCCTTAGACGAACAGTCTCTCCCATCTCTCATTCTATGCTGCTGAATTAATTCTTTTCCACTTCTTCTTAAAAAGCTCTAAGTGCTACCCCTTGCCTTGAATCTTAGAGCCTACTCCATATGTCTGGCAAGTATGAATGAATACATTTTGTCTGGTGGCTCAAAATACTCCAAGCTCTGTGCAAAGGGGAGTTGAAGGAGAAAGCTGCAAATACGGGCTAGGGAGTTCACACCAACTCTGATCAATGCTCTCTGACTTCTACCAAAACCAAGGCTCTAGTACACCATCCCTGCTAACATCACTATGAAACTCCAGATACTGATGGCCCATGGACAGGACTATGTGATGTAAAGGCAGCCACAATCTGCCCTATTAGTTTTAAAATACTAAGAGAAGAGACAGGCATACGGATATTCCCCATTTCAAAGTGAAGTTCATTTTAATGAGTGAAAAGGTCTTTTAATCTATGAAAGTGTGATCCTACCCATTCACATGTGTCATGTATCTCTTCTCCTTTACTTTACAGTCAGTTGAATCTAAAGCTTATATAAAATTTCAGGCAAGAGAGGACAGTAAGGAAAATTCAGACAGTATCATTTCCTCTAGATCATTCTTACACTCAGTTCTGTCCTTTGATATGAAAGTATTTTAGACCACCACCAACTCATACATATCCTATATCCAAAGCTCCAGAGTCTCACTGACATTTGTTGTGGTGAACGGAGACAGCATATAGACTCACAGCTATATGCTGTTCAAATACTCTAGCAGTTTACTTTGCCTTGACTAATAGAGGCAGAAACAAAGAAGTAGATTGCTGGGTCTGTGGGATGATAGTTCCCATCTACAAGTCATCCTTTAATTGGAAAAAAAATATCTTTGCTTCACTAGAGAAAAAAAAAATGACTGGCATGGTTTATTGGAGAATATATTAGCATAAAATGTCAATTCTCAATTTGTAAGTAATAATCTGAAAAGGGGCAGGTGATTAATTCCTGACTTGGTCACTAACACTTGAATAATCAAAAGTCAGGAGACAGCCTGAAATTCCCACTGGAGGGTGTCAGCCAATTAAAACTTCTGCAGTGTTTTCATTCAGACTTGTATGTGTGTCAAACTGGCTGGCCATCTGCCAACATAAGAATGGATTTATCCCATGAAGCACCAGGAACTGAGATGGGCCTCTCGGAAAGCACAGATACCAAGCTGGCATTATGCAACTAGCAAGAGATGAACTTGAGCAAAGGAAAAAAATGCTTCATTAGCTTTTGCAACTTGAGGCACCAAGGCTGAAGCTGAATAACTGTTACCGTATCCCTTTTTCAACAAAGCTAAACTCCCAAGAGAAGTTTTTGAGTGAATGGACTACGGGGTTCTAGTTCTAAAGGTGGATACACAAGTCAAAACTATTTGTAAAAACATCCCCCCCCCCAAAGTAAGAGAATTTTCTGCTAGTAGTAAGAGAAGCGATCAACTTGATATGATAATTTTTCTTATTTTAAGTTTTCACCCATTAATCTCTACACATCTCTCTTGAAATTCAACACTGTGCATTGTGACAATGAGAAGCTACTCCCTGCTGCTGACATTACAATCATCCCAGAGACTGCCATCATAGAATAGCATTACACTATTTCATTTGTGTTTGAGAACTATATAATCTCTTCAGAGTCATCAGTCAAAATGATCTGCAAGAAGAAAATACCATGAGTAAAAATAATCCATATATATAAGTGGCCTCAGATGTACACAGTCACACACAAACACACACACACACACACACACACACATATTCATATACACACTGGGTTTGTTCAACCTAACTTTATCTGTGTATCTTGCAAAGAAATACCTTGAATGCTTATCAAATGCTTGCTAAACTCTACTCACTGTAAAATGTCTCGATGCTTCAATCAAATAAATTATGTTATCACCAATATAACTTTTACTTTTATAAGTAGGCCCAATGGCTTAGCTCTCCTATGCCAATCACCAGATATACTGCTCCCCAATGGCTTTTACCCTCCTGAAAAGGACAGGAACTCAGGAATGTCACTGCTGGTGACACTGTATTTGTCAGACATCTGACATCATGCTAAGTATCTTATTTATATGATTCATTGAGTCATCTGAACAATCCACATAACAAGTACCTTCAAATAATTACATCTACTCTTCAGATCAGGAAACTATTAGTTATTTAGCCACTTGTTCATGAGGTCAGGTGAAGAGAAATTTAATCCAGCAACATTGTTTCTCTGGCAAGCGATCACATCCAAAGACCTTCTAGGTCTATGTGATCTGGCTAGAATACAGACATACCTTTTATCCCAAATAATGAAGGTAAAGTTGGTTTGTAGAAGAAAGCAGCTATGTTTGAAACCAACATCTAATTGAGAGACAGACAGTGAAAAATCAGAGAAAGATTTGACAGATTGAGTCAGAGATAGGATATAATCAATTCTCATGAGAACAGACAAGAAAGAGAGGTCACTGAAGAGGGGTCGGGAGTAGGGGGTGGGCAGTTTAGTTGAGTTCAGGCAATGCAGTAGAGTTTAGTTCAGTTCACTTCAGAGCAGTTCATCTGCTCATGGCAGTTCGAGATTTCATGGCAGTTCAGAGGCAGTCTTTACAGGGACAGTTTTACAGAGACAGGTTGCAGAAAGAACAAACTAAACACATGTGAAGACAGAATGAGCCAAAGAATGAGAAGGCGTTAAAGATTAAAACAGATTGCCAGAGTTAGTTTGAGGCCAACAAAACAATTCAGTGAGAAGTCACAGAAGCCAGTTTGAATCAGTCAGCTTGGAGATGAGTTTGGACCAGAATAGCTGAATTGAATCAGTCATCCAGAGTTCAGGAAAAAAAAAAAAAAAAAAAAAAAAAAAAAAA
>JADRCC010162715.1:0-15489 GCA_019843855.1 Hylomyscus alleni
AGAGGCACTCTCTCTCTCTCTCTCTCTCTCTCTCTCTCTCTCTCTCTCTCTCTCTCTCGGATATTTTCTTTATTTACATTTCAAATGTTTTCCCCTTTCCAGGTCTCCCCTTTGGAAACTCCCTATCCCATCACCCCCTGCCTCTATGAGGGTGCTCCCCCACCCATCCACTCCCATCCTCCTACCCTGGCATTCCCCTGTACTGGAGCATTGAACACCCTCAGGCCCAAGCAAGGGCCTCTTCTTCCACTGATGTCCAACAAGACCGTCTTCTGCCACATATGTGACCAGTGCCATGGGTTGTTCCATTGTAGTCTTTGGTTGGTAGTCCAGTGTTCCGGGAGCTCCGGGGGCTGGGGAGTGGTAATCTGGCCTGTTGACACTGTTGCTCACGCCATGGGACTGCATATCTCCTCAGCTCTGTCAGCCCCTTCTCCATCTCCTCCATCAGGGACCCCTCGAGCTCAGTCCAATGTTGGCTATGAGGTTCCTCCTCTGTATTTGTCAGGCTCTGGCAGAGTTTCTCAGGAAACAGCTATCTCAGGCTTCTATCAGCAAGCACTTTCTGGCATCTACAATAACGTCCAGGTTTGGTGGTTGCATATGGGATGGATCCCCAAGTGTGGCAGTCTCTGGATGGCCTTTCCTTCAGTTTCTGCTCCACACTTTGTCTCCATATTTCCTTCTGTGAGTATTTTGTTCATCCTTCTAAAAAAGCACTGAAGCACCCCCATTTTGGTCTTCCTTCTTCTTAGACTTCATATGGTCTGTGAATTGAAACGGGTATTCTGAACTTTTGGGCTAATATCCACTTATCAGTGAGTACATACCACTGATATGTATGATATCAGTGTTTGTTCCTTTGTGTCTGAGTCACCTCACTCAGGCTAATATTCTCAAGTTCCATCCATTTGCCTGCAAATTTCATGAAGCCATTGTTTTTAATGGCTTAGTAGTATTCCATTGTGTAAATGTACCACATTTTCTGTATCCATTCCTCTGTTGAGGGACATCTGGGTTGCTTCTAGCTTCTGGCTATTATAAATATGGCTGTTATGAACATAATGGAGCATGTGTCCTTATTACATGTTGGGCCATCTTCTGGGTATATGCCCAGAAGTGTTACAGCTGGGTCCTCTCATAGTACTGTGTCCAATTTTCTGAGGAATCACCAAACTGATTTCCAGAGTGGTTGTACCAGCTTGCAATCCTGCCAGCAATGAAGGATTATTCCTCTGTTTCCACAACCTCACCAGCATCTGCTGTCACCTGAGTTTTTGATCTTAGCCATTCTGACTGGTGTGAGGTGGAATCTCAGGGTCGTTTTGATTTGCATTTCCCTCATTACTAAGGATGTTGAACATTTCTTTAGGTGTTTCTAAGCCCTTTGAGTTTCCTCAGTTGAGAATTCTCTTTTTAGCTCTGTTCCCCATTTTTTAATAGCTTTATTTGGTTCTCTGTAGCCTACCTTCTTGAGTTCTTTGTATATATTGGATATTAGACCTCTATCAGATGTGGGATTGGTAAAGATTTTTCCCAATCTGTTGGTTGCCGTTCTGTCCTATTGATAGTGTCCTTTGACTCACAGAAACTTTGGCAGTTTTATGAGGTCCCATTTGTGGATTCTTGATCTTGAGCATAAGCCATTGATGTTCTTTCTGTTCAGGAGCTTTTCCCCTGTGCCCATGTGTTCCAGACTTTTCCCCACTTTCTCTTCTATGAGATTCAGTTTATCTGGTTTTATGTGGAGGTCCCTGATCCACTTGGACTTGAGCTTTGTACAAGGAGATAAGAATGGATCAATTTGCATTCTTCTACATGTTGATTGACAGTTGAACCAGCATCATTTGTTGAAAATGCTGTCTTTTTTCCATGGGATGGTTTTCACTTGATCTTTGACAAAGGAGCCTCAAGTCTCCTAAGGGTTAGGAGACTTCTCTCACTGAGTCCAGACCAAGCAGTCTTCTGCTGTATATGTTTTGGGGGCCTCAAATCTGCTAGTGTATGCTGCTACCATTGGTGGCTCAGTATCTGAGAGATCTCAGGGGTCCAGGTTATTTGAGACTGCTGGTCCTCTTACAGGGTCGCCCTCCTCCTCAGCTTCTTCCAGCTTTTTCCTAATTCAACCACAAGGGTCAGGTGCTTTTGTCCATTGGTTGGGTGTAAATATCTCCATCTGACTCTTTCAGCTACTTGTTGGGCCTTTTGGAGGGCAGTCATGATAGGCCCCTTTTTGTGAGCACTCCATAGCCTCAGTAATAGTGTCAGGCCTTGGGGTCTCCCCTTGAACTGGATCCCAATTTGGGCCTGTCACTGGACTTCCTTTTCCTCAGGCTTTTCTCCATTTTTGAACCTGCAGTTCTTTCAGACAGAAACAATTCTAGGTCAGAGTTTTTGACTCTGGGATGGCAACCTCATCCCTCCACTTGATGCCCTATCCTTCTACTGGAGGCGGAATCTACAATTCCCTCTCCCACTGTAGAGTATTTCATTAAAGGTGCCCCCCTCTGAGTCCTAAGAGTCTCTTACCTCCCAGCTCCTGGGTACATTCTAGTGTTTCATTGATGCCACTTGGCAAAAACAATGTTTCTGAAGATGAGGAAGGGCTGTGTAGATGCGGCATGGACTTACTGAGGTCAGTGTAAGAAGCAAGACCAGTATAAACCACCTAGGTTCTAGAACTGATACCAACCATGAGCTGCCGATTTGCATTCAGTTGGGATGGTACTTGACACTCTATCTAAATCTTTCTTTGTAACTTCAATGGCATCACATGGAATTCAGTCATTGACAGCTTATTTTATTTAAAAAAATTGATCAACATACTTGCTATCCTCAGGCATTTTACTTATTGTAATTTAAATAGCCCATGGAGGCAGAATTTTCTGTCCTATAAATAAAACTAAAAGTAATACTGTTATCCTCCCACTCAGGTGGTTTTGTGGCACTTCTAAATCCAGCTTGTTTTGGAAGTTTCTTATTTTCAAAAATCTAACTTCAAATCCCTATCCCAACAGCTTTCAGTTTTCCTTACATATCTAACAACATTTTTCTTTAAAAAAAAAAAAATCTAATCTCCTTTCCCTTTTATTGCAGTCTCAGGTTACTAGCTATGGCACATCTGCATTCACTCTGGTTCTCTATTTGTCAAGTGTCATTGTATGTAACTGTCCAATATCAATTTCTCTTGATCCCTGTCTTAAGAGCAGGTGCTGGATCTATTGCATTTTATGTAGGATATTAAGCTATCACATAAAATGAGTGTTTTTTTCTAGTGCCAGAACTGTGCTTCTCTCACAGAATAGTTTTTAATCATGTCACTGCAGTCAGCTTTTTCTTTTTTCTTTTAAACATGCAGTAACTCTAGTCAACCTAGGATTGTGCAAACAACAGATCTTTTGCATTTTAAATTGTTTTGCCACAGTTGTGAAAACAAGTGTGAATTAACATTTAGAATTAATATCCATGGGTCAGGTCATCTACTCTGTGTCCTTACTATGGCTTTTGCATCTTGACCAGGGAACTCTTAGCAGTCAGACATCTTTCCTGTAACAGTCTATAGGGCTTATGGTATCTCCGCCACCATGTTGGAGGCATGCCTGCCTGGTCCAGGGTTCCATCCTGAAAAAAAAGAATGCTAGCAGCACTCAAAGGGTTCATCAATGACACCAGCTGGAACATCAGCTCTCTTCATAGAATTGTCTCACATCTTCTTGGTGCAGCTCACCCTGCACTCCAAAGGCTTCGTCAGGTACTGCTACAACCACAATGTGGCTATGGACATGATATCGGCATATCTAAAAAATCTAAAATGTGCCAATAATGAAGGCATAGTTGCTGGGAATCGGACTTAGGACCTCTGGAAGAGCAGTCAGTAGTCTTAACCACTGAACCATCTCTCCAGCCCATGACAATGGACGCAGGAGGGTCATTGTCACCCAGGGATGATATTGTCACTGGGTTCAGAACAGAAGGTTCCAACAGCTTCTGGCTGTCCGTGGACAGTTCTGATGCTAAAATGGCTACATTAAAGGGTGAAGATATTGTGGATCCCTTAGCTGAAGCGCCACATCTAGAGGATGTTTCAGGCTATGAAATGAGGAAATGGAAACATTACGTTGTCATGGACAAGAAATGCTGATGAAGATTAGGAAGCAGTAACCATGGGGGTAACTGTGCCACGTGGGCTAACTTTTGCACTGTGGCACCTGAACTTTTTCACAAAAGCCACCCTACTGTCCCCTATGATAACACTCAACACACTTCAGATGTACCCCCTTGTTGGTGACATGGGACGCTTCATGGGACACCTTCACCTATTATTTGGCTCCCAAGATAAAAGATGAAGGAAGATTTTAGGCTTTGATAAAATCCGGGAAAATAAAGCCTTTAGGACTGCTTCTGAGACGCCAGAATGATATGATGCCTTTCTGGTCACCAAATTAATACCTGAATACGCAGCGTTTTTCTTCTCCATTCTTCATAATTTCTTTTTCTTTAATGCCAAAGTCAAAACTGATTTTATTAATGAATATTTCTATCTTAGAATACTAGTGAAATTTATATCAAGAGTCTTGAAGCCAAATGCAGTTGTAAGAAATGCTTTTCAATTTAAATAAAGATAGGTGAATTTTGAAAGTTAAAAAAAAAATAGTCAAATCACAACTTATTTGGTTAATGGGAAAGGAAGTTGATTTGTCCCCTCTTTTATTTATTTTTCATGTTGATGTCTTAATTTGGTTGACTCATGAATTTTTGTTCATCGTATTTATAAGTATATTATTAGAATACTTTTATTGAGTTCCATTCACAAACTTGTAAATATGACACAAAAACATTCCAGGATTAACTGTCAAATTTATTTAGAGCTTCCTGTATTCTAGATAGTGTCCTAAGTATTTATACACACTGTACTGGCTGGTTTTGTGTGTCAACTTGACACAGGCTGGAGTTATCGCAGATAAGTGAGCTTCAGTTGGGGAAGGGCCTCCATGAAATCCAGCTGTGGAGCATTTTCTCAATTAGTGATCAAGGGGGTCGGGCCCCTTGTGGGTGGTGCCATCCCTGGGCTTGGAAGTCTTGGGTTCTATAAGAGAGCAAACTGAGCAAGCCAGGAGAAGCAAGCCAGTAAGAAACATCCCTCCATGGCCTCTGCATCAGCTCCTGCTTCCTGACCTGCTTGAGTTCCAGCCCTGATTTCCTCTGGTGATCAACAGACATGTGGAAGCGTAAGCTGAATAAACCCTTTCCTCCCCAACTTGCTTCTTGGTCATGATGTTTGTGCAGGAATAGAAACCTGGACTAAGACACACACTTACTCAGTTTCTCCAGTCTTACAAGACCTGCTGCTGTCATCATTCTACAAACGAGAAGAACGAGATGTAGACTTTTTTTTTTGTAATTTCTTAAGAGTCATCTTTTTTTTTTTTTTTAAGACAGGATTTCTTCATGTAGCCTTGGCACTAGTTCTGTAGACCAGGCTGTCCTCCTACTCACAGAGATCTGCCTGCCTCTGCCTCCTGAATGCCATCATGAATGGCATATTTCACCAACACTTGGCAAGAACTGGATTTAAATTTTGACAATCTGGCCCTGAGATAACTTCTTTTGTACATATCTGTGAATGTCAAGTTTTTTTTTTTTTAATCTTCCTTCACCATATGCTGAAAAGTACAACCCCCTTTCATTAGAATTTACTAGATGGAGGGTCACAATTCTGAACAATAGCACTAATTAAACTATAAAAATTGGCATATAAATAAAAAAAAATCCCGCAAGGGAAATCAAGACACTCTCCAAAGAAACTGAATAGCCTCTTCTCCTTTCTAGACATTGGAATTTGGGTTTGTGTGAGCTACTGCCTACTACCGTGTTCGTTGTTTTGGAGGAGTGACTATGCATCACTATTTTCTTTTCTTTCTTTTTTTTTTTTTCTGAGACAGGGTTTCTCTGTGTAGCCCTGGCTGTCCTGGAACTCACTCTGTAGACCAGGCTGGCCTCGAACTCAGAAACCCGCCTGCCTCTGCCTCTGGGATTAAAGATGTGAGCCACCATCGCCCGGCTGTATCACTATTTTCTATGAGGGCTGTTTCTTGCATATCCCCATGATTCATAGCACCAAAGGGGGCACGTTCATGGTTCACGTGTTATCTCACTTCTTGCAGCAATCCTGGAAAGCAAGAGAGACTGTCATTCTTTAATTTAGAAGCAACACTGGGAAGCCAAGATGAAGCTCTAATAAATGTCACACTTTTATTTAGCTGGTGTCTTTTGTCATTTTGGGGGGGGGGTGGCCCTTTATCACATACTTTCATGACAAATCTCTTCTTTTCCAGGTCCCCTCCAATTCTGTAGCAGCAAGCCACCACCAGAAATTTGAGGAATACCATTTCGTATTTTTAATCCGTGTGGCTAACTTAGGCTCTGCATAGTCTTCACAGTTAACCTTTCTAGCAATCTCATGGGCTAGCTTGTACAATACATAGGTAGATTTACATGTGATCATGGAGTACAATCCTTGACAAAAGGAATGAGTACCGTGAAAGTGGACCTTTCCTCTAAGATTCGGATGAAGAAGACAAGCCATGGAACCTTGTACAGTTTTAGATTTTATTTATTTGAACCTGCATGCTAGTTGACCATCTTCAGAAAGTCTTGACTGAAAAGATAATTTTATTAGTAAATATTACTTGAGGACCCAGCTATACCGCTCCTGGCCTTATATCCAGAAGATGCTCCAACATGTAGTAAGGACACATGCTCCACTATGTTCATAGCAGCCATACTTCTGATATCCAGAAGCTAGAAAGAACACAGATATCTCTCAACAGAGGAATGGACACAGAAAATGTGGTACATTTACACAGTGGAATACTACTCAGCTATTAAAAACAATAACTTCATGAAATTCACAGGCAAGTGGATGGTTCAAGAAAATATCCTAAGTGAGGTAAGTCAGTCACAAAAGACCACACGTGGTATGTACTCACTGATAAGTGGGTATTAGGCAAAAAGCATGGAATACCCATGATGCGACTCAATTCATGGAGTACATGAAGCTCAAGAGGAAGGAAGACCAAAGAGTGGATGCTTCAGTCCAATGTAGAAGGGGGAACAAATTAATCAAGGGAAGTTGAGGGTGGGAGGGACTTGGGAGGAAGAGAATGGGGTTAAAAAGAGGGGCAGAATCAGGTATGGGAAGAGATGGAGGAGATATACAGAGGATCAGGAAATTGAACAGAGGTGTGTAGCAATGGGGGATGGAGAACTGGGAGTAGCAACCAGAAAGTCCCAGATACCAGGAAAGCAAGAAACTCCCAGAACCCCCAAGGGGATGACCTTAGCTAAAATACCCCATAAAGGGGAGGGACAACCTGTTGAGACCATATCTAGAGGTTAGGCATGGCCCCCCCAGTGGATGGATGGCCATTCCACATGCAGACACCAAACTCGGACACTATTGATGATGCCAAGAAGTGTCTGCTGACAGGAGCCTGATACAGTTGTCTCCTGAGAGGCTCTGCCAGATCCTGGCCAATGCGGATGCAGAGACACGCAGCCACCCATCAGACACACTGAGCACAGGGACACCAAAGGAGGAGTTAGGGAAAGGACTGAGGGAGCTGAAGGGGTCCTATCTGGCATCAATGGGAGCAGAGGACCTTGGTCCTGTAAAGGCTTCATGCTCCAGTGTAAAGGAATGCTAGGGCAGTGAGGTGGGAGAGGGTGGGTAGATGGGGGAGCACCCTCATAGAAGCAGGGGGAGGGAGGATGGGATAGGGGGTTTGCAGAGGGGAAATCAGGAAAGGGGATAACATTTGAAATGCAAATTTTTTAAAAGCCTCAAAAGTTTGAAATGTTTCCTATCATTTTATGTTTGTCGAACACTAACATCTGTTTTCTCATTATGCCAGGGATAAGTTTGGGTGGAGATTTGCTCTTACGAATATACATTATTTCAATCTAATATATCTTGAAATTATAATTGTTTTCTGCCAGTATTCTTTTTTTTCCAATTGGACTAATTCAGGTCATATTAATGCCAGTTTAAGGCTATTCCAATAACCATTAAGGCGTTTCGGATACATCCAGGCAAGCATTTTCATGACGTAGCCTTTTCTTTGGGGCAGACATTATGTTTTGTTTTTTTTATTTATGCCACACTTTTGAGTTACTGTATTTTTCACTCAAATTGTATTGATTATATAATTGTTGAACACTTCTGGTGGTGTTTTAGAAAGTAAGGGAGGGTGAGAAAAAAAAATGAAAGCCAGTAGCTAGAAAAGAGTGTTTAGTGGTTATGTTAGGAACACATCTAAGCACATTCTGGGGAGTGTTTGAGGTCTTTAACATAATGTGTACACAAAGTAGTATCATCTAAGAAAGGAAAGTGCCTAAAGATATCTAAATTCCTAAAGAAAAACAACTTTGCCCCTGGGTCCTGGTCCTTATATAAAATTTTGCACATCATCCTGTAAGCCCTGTAGTTTGACCCCTTTGCCACGCTGCCCCACTTGATGCTCCTCTCAGGGCATGCCTTCCTTTTTACAGATTGAAAAATGTTTCATGATTGCCTCTGGCATGTCTCTCTCTGCTTTAGAATACACATCGACTTCTCTCCCATTTTTCTGGTGGGCTGACTGCTACCTACATTATTGGCGTTCGAGTACCTTGTTTCCCTCTTTCTGTAACTGAGTAGTGTTTTCATGGTAGGTGAGGAAAAGCTGCATTGGAATACTGCCGAAGAAATGCTCATAATACCAGCTAGTCTGTGTTCCGTGCGCAGTGCGGGCTGGTCCGCTGTATTCTGTGGACAGTATTTTGAGAGCAGTACGGGTTTAGCCGGTAGTGTTCCTTAGGCATGGGACCAAGGGGCCTGTGCACTGTGCCTGCTAGGCAAGCTGTTTGCCACTGAGGATTCTCACAGCCTTCCCTTGCATATATTCCGGATTCAGTCCTTGAGCATGACATCCTCCTGACTCAGATCCTGGAATAGGTGGAACATTGCAAACCTGATTCATTACCCTTGGCTATTAAGTCGAGATTTGGAAACGGCATGAACAAGATTAAAGAAGAAAGTTAGCTCTCAGTGTAGCTGAGTGGGCAGCTGGTTACCTGGCATGACTGAAAAGCACTGAGGAGACTGCTTACTTCTTTAATGGCATTCAGGAAAGGGCTTAGGATTCTTTCCTTAGGTTTATGCATATCTAGTGATTGAGTTTTAAATGCTTTTTTAAAATGGAAGCTATTCAAGAATACATCATGATTAGCCCCTGGTCTGGAATGTAAACTAAAAGAGAAGAGAGGAGAAGGAAAACTAACAAAATCATTACTTCCAAATAATCCTGGCTGCTGTTGAGGGCTTGAGAAGACAAGCTGCTTCTTTACCTTGGTGTTTGCATTCTCTTTTTTAAACTCCAAGATCTCTGGGGAAACCAAGGGAAGAAAGAGCTATAAGATGACAGAAGAGGTGCTTCTCACATCTCCAACCCACCGTTCGCATCACTGTTGTGGACTCTGAAGACTCAAAGGCGAATAACAGTACTAGATATCAAGAAAGCCCTTGTCTCTCATTCTTCAAATGGCCTCTCTTCACAAGAGTGCATGATTCATTCTAAGTCCACAATATATTCTTCTTTCCATTCACCCCCATCTCCAGTGCAGAATCTAAAGTCAAATAAGTGGGGTCATGTTTGTAACCTTTCCAAAACTTAACTGTGTTGTTTAAATATGAGAACGAAGACAGAAGTATACAACAGTTGTGTCCTTTGATTATGTCTTAAAAAATTATAGTTAGAGGATAGTTGTGGCATTACCGAATGGATACAGGATCCGTTGTAGCAGTAATAATGTGTTTGTCAGTTGGTCTCATATTCATGTTTGTGGCATGCTAGGATTAACATTACTCTCATAACAGTCCTTAAACAGGCAGTTCACTCTGTCATGTACAGTCACCTTATCCTAAGACCTTTTCTCCCTTTTCAGTCTAAAATTCTGTACCAATAGAATAGAAACTCGCCTTTTTTATTTCCATTTCCTCTAATTCCTATCATCCCCATTTTTTATTTTTTATTTAACTCAGGTTGAGTACGTTTGATGCTTCAGATAAGCGAAATCATAGCTTTGGGGTTTTGTAACTTCCTTGTCTCGTGTGGAATAATTGACTTCTTAAAGGCTCAATCATGTATTTTTGTGTCAGAATTTTCTTCCTTTTAGATGTTAGATAACATTCCATTGTAGTCATATACCACATTCGTCCACTGATTAATTTACACGTGGGCACTTAGATTGCTTCCACCTGTTGATCATTGTAAGTAAGGTTGATATGGTTGTAGCATATGAATGTATCATTTTGAGAAAAACAACTTAGGCATAGCTTGGGACTCCGGTTAATTTTCTGAGTAACTGCCACACTGTTTTCCCAGCTGGATTTACCAGTCTACCAACAGTGCGTAAAGGTTACAGGCTCCCAAGTCCTTGCTGACAATTATCTTCTCTCTTCTTTTCTGCCTTTCTTCCTTTCTTTCTTCTCGTCTTCCTCTTACTTTTGTGATAGCAGAGATGGTGCTTAGAGGAGCCATCTTTTATTTACTCACATGGAAGCTGTAGTTAAAATAAAAAGTGATTTCCCCTGAACGTCCTTTGAGTCCTAAAATAAGACACCTTCTACTGTCACAGATCATTTGCAGCACGTATGAAGAGCTATTAGGGACAACAATCAAAAGGACCTTAAAATAAAACAGATCAAGTTTTAGAAGCATCGATAGGGGAGGTTTTTTATTTCTTAGTATTGTTTAGATACGTCAGAATAAGACTCCTCCGTTGATAATAATATTGTCCAAGGCAGGAAATGAGTTTTTTCTTTAGATTACCTGTGGGAACAGTAAAGCTTGACCTTCATTAATATGTACACATTAGCATTATCTGATTTGCATAGGCACTAGCCCAGGTGTTTGGAAAAGCAGTCAAGAGAATAACCTCAGATCATTACAAAACTAGAGCTGTATCTTCTCTTTCTCTCTGCGGATCTTCAGATGAACATTAATTATAACAGCACCAATTTAGACGTGGCTGATTACATAATTTTGGCAAACCTGTCATTATCCATGAATATTTCATGAAAAACAGAAATGTATATAGTGTTTTTCATATATTTATAGAGGTTTTTTTTTTTTTTCCTTAGAGAAAAGAAAAATCAGGATATGTTCCTAATTTAATTCTAGGGTCCAACAATCCATTCTTGGGGCATCACACCTATGGTGTCAGACACTGGGGCTAATATTCTTGGTTTTGTATTTTGGCCACAATGTGGTATGGTCTCTTTGAACTAAAACCTCATCGTCAACTTCCTGCCTTGCATTCGTGAGGGAATTAAGATGCCTGATGACATCGCCTGAGGCAGAGCTGGTCAGAGATGGATGTCCTGCAGTCTCTCTGTGCTCTTCTTGTTTGCTCTGCGAGTCATTCACGATGTCTTGAGAAGCGGCTGGTTGTGGAGAATTGGGCACTCTGAGACTATCCTGCTGAGAAGACAGGGACGCAGCCCACTAACGAGAGTTACATTTGTTCGCGTTTCCTGTCTCATCATGGCTTCATCCTCATTTTATGGAAGGGTGCATACAGCAGGAGAAAACAATGCTAAGCTAATCTTAGAAATGAGTCACCATTAAAAGGATCCATACCTATTAGGTATGTTACAGCACTCTTACAAAATGTTCCTCAAGGATGCTAAAATACATCTATGGTACAAGCCATATCTATGGCAGAAGCCATTCAGGAAAGGCTGCGCCAAGCAAGTAAGCTTCCTGGATAGGGCCCACCATTTTGCATGACTGTGATAAGTATGTTCTGAAGAGGCACGGACCCCAGGGACTTTGTCCCAGGATTACTTCCTGCTGCTGATGTGCCTGCCACTGCTTGATCCTTCTCATATCTGGCATAGCCTCCTGTTTCCTGGGTTTTAACTTACTCTGTTGGGCAGATGTCCTGCAGAATCAATATGAAGATATACTTTCATGTGAGAAATGCTGTTTAGATGAATTAATGATTTTATAGAATGCCTGACTTGGTTCACATAATTTTAGGAAGTTAGAATAATTGATAGAAAGTCTAAGGAGGCGGTTTTTGTTGTTTTGCCAGAAATATATAATAAGGATAGAATCAAGAATAGAATGTCCCCTCTCCTTACAGAATAGTAAGCAATGGTTGCATGAAAAGGAGTACAATGGGCTTTTATACACTACAAGCATGCAAATTGCACTTAGGAGAGAAGTAGGCTTGGGACAGATTTATGATTAAGGAAAACATTCATTCTAGGTCATATCCAAGGATGAGGCCACAGTTGAACAACATGATAAAGCAAGGTCATGAAATTATAAAACTATTGCTTTGAACTAATAATGAGCTTATAGAATGTAAGACAACCAAAACACTCTTTTGAACTTGATAATTATCAACAATCCTGCTGTAACTCCTTCTTGTGCAACATTTTACTTATGAGGTAAACTTTTCTTATATTTAGAACATTTGACTGAAAAGCTATAAAAAGCTGAAAGTGGAGCCCCCTTTCACTTTATCCATTGAATATGTGTGGGGGTGTCTCTTTTCTCCCCTCTTTTCCTTTTCTTTCTCTCAGGCTCATGAATGACCTCTGAGCCTCTTGCTGGCTGGCCACTCCACCCTGGCCCCTGATTTAAAGAGCTCAGAGTTCTTCTAGTGAGTCACAGAAAGTACCAGCCCAAGTAACTAAGTTTCTTTTTCTAATTCCCTGTTAACTATTTGCAGGAGTGAATTATAAAAGGCCATCTGCTCTGGGACCAGAAGAGTAAAGAGATTTCAGAATTTCTTGATGTTAATATGCTGTGCTGGTTTTGAGCCCTCAGCGTGATCAGCTCTGTCTCCCTATCCTATTTTTCTTTCTAATCACCTGCTGTGATCAATGATGGCCTAAAATCGGCCAGGACCTACCAGTTTCCAGTCCAGCCATTCCCACTGACTCTTTGTTCTGCCTCAGCTTACCCCAGTGTCAAAGTTAGACTTTGACACACAGTGGCACTCAAGCCTTGACAGACTTCTGTTCTGTGTGGCATGTGCGGAAGCATACACTGCTGCACAGGTCTGCTCTCATACCCACTGACTAAGAAGCTTATAGGGATGGGGGCAGAAAGTATACATAAGCATTCCTGAAGGCGCCTTCTGCAGTACAAACTCTGGAAATGGTTAACTGAGCTGACTGGTGGCACAGTTCAATTATTCCAGCTCTTCATAATGTTGAAGCAAGAGGATTGGGAGCTCAAGGCTTGTTTAGCGGACAGAATGAGTTCCAGGCCAGTCTGAGCAACTTAGGGAAGTTATGTTGGAAATATAAATCAAAAAGGATCTGGAGATACCCTTCAGAGATAGGAGGCTTGTTTTGAATTCACAGTATTCTAGGTTCAATCCCTAGTAAAAT
The DNA here is from genome assembly GCA_019843855.1 of Hylomyscus alleni. Classification (NCBI taxonomy): domain Eukaryota; kingdom Metazoa; phylum Chordata; class Mammalia; order Rodentia; family Muridae; genus Hylomyscus; species Hylomyscus alleni. The sequence continues at coordinate 13,451 of JADRCC010162715.1, forward strand.
ACATGCACACACACACACACACACACACACACACACACACACACACATACACACACACATACACAGAGACACAGAGACAGACAGACAGAGGGAAGGAGGGAAAGAAAGAGGGAGGAAGACTAGATGAAACCATTTTTGAGATGACAAAGGCTATTTTGTGTACAGTTACAAAAAAAAACTTGGCAAGGAAAATGTGACAGAAATATAAAAATTAAGTAAGTAGTAAAAAAAACACATCTAAATTATCTAGAGTACAAGAAGACTACAACTTCTTGTTATCATATCATATCTTGTCAACATATCAAATAATATGATAAAGGAAAAATATTTGAAATAGCTTTATTCTAAAATAATAGTTTTATTTGATTTTAAAAAAATGATAGTTATCTCTCATGGACTGTTGATGGGATTTTTCTCAACCGTTTGACCCGAAAGGTGCTTTCGTGTAAGAAGGGATAGCGGTGCTTCTTTCTGTGGCTGTGTATTGCCACAGGGAAAAGGACAAGCAGTGACTTACAGTGATCAAGGAAGGATGATCAGGAGATGAAACCAACGAGTCCAGATGTGGCAGGAGTGAATGGCTAAAAGGAAGTAGACAGTGGGCCAGGTTTGTTCATTTCTTTTCCTGATGGTCTCAGTAAATATTGACAGCGGGAAGTCTTTCACAAACACTGGTGTTATCATTAAAAGAGAGCAGCCATGCATCATTATCTGTATTGCTCATGTTGGTAATGGACACAGAGTGACAAGGAGGCCAGGTTTTTCATAGAGAAGGTCTTAATGCAAGGGTTGGGCTCAGTACCGATCAGTCAGTTTAGGTCAGTGGAGCAGGGTTGATGGTTTGTGTGTTTTAAATTTTGCTTAGTTTGAAACAGGGAGCCACATTACTGAGAGAGCATCTTGCTGTGTTGCTCAGGCTGGCCTCAGACTTTTGCTCTTCCTGCCTCAGCTTCCCATGTACTGAGATTACAGATGTGTGCCACCAAATTATTTTCCTTAAATAAGATTTCATCACTTGAGATTTCAAAGAGTTTTAAAGATCTTATTAATTAATGCAACTACAATTAATCTTATTAGCAACTACAATTTAGTAATTCTGAAAGCACATAAATATGAAAAATTGATAAAATACTGTTATATATTGTCCAATACGTCTTAATGAATAAAACAATCCTTATTTATAGGCAATCAATATGAACATTGTAGTTCATTACTTTTTCATCTTTAATCAGTTTTCCTACATTGCTTACAATGAGTATTATTGTAAATTCTATTTAAATTACTAAAATTAAAACAAAAAAAGCCTGAATGTGAAATAGATACATAGTTTTTCATAAAAAAAAATTTCGAAGAATTTATATTTGTTCATGTTTGCATAGGTGAGTGAGCCCATCCTTATGAATAAAGAGAGAGCTACAGAACTGTTCTGTTGTGATTCAGTTTTAACATCCAATTGTCATCATTATTCAGTCTCACTCTTGGTGTGCTAAAAATTGTCCCAGTCCTGTTCCTGCTGGATACCACTTACCTATAGTGTCAAATAGCAGAGGAGTGGCTTTGATGGACTCTGAAATCAAGCTTTTGTGGTTCAAATCTCAATTTTGCCAGTAATTAGGTTTTGTCCTTGAGGTATAATTATTCTTTCTAAGCCTGAGTTCGCTAACCTGTAAAAGATAGATCCCAGTAACTGGACCTGGGTTGATGGGAAAGTCTGAAATCCACAATAAATTGACTATAGATCCAAATCAATGTATAACGTTCCAGAGAGGATGACTCTCCTCTGGAGAAGCAACTGGAGTTTAAGTTACAGAAGGGAGGTGTTGTGTTTTATAAAATAGAAAAGGAAGCCAAGGACATGTTTGATATCGGCTCAGTATGGTGTGTGTGTGTGGGGGGGGTTGCCCCATGCCGAGGCATCTCTTACCCCTGAGGTACCAGCCATGGGATAGATATAGTATGGAAGAGTTTATTTAGGGCATAGGAAGAGGAATTGAGAAAGGAGTAGAGACAGAGAAAGGGAGAAGGAGAGGGGGAGGGGG
>JADRCC010162718.1:0-10493 GCA_019843855.1 Hylomyscus alleni
GAGGGGGAGGGAGGGGCTGGAGGAGAGGGAGGGAGGGGCTGGAGGAGAGGGAGGGAGGAGCTGGAGGAGAGGGAGAGAGGGGCTGGAGGAGGGGGAGGGAGGGGCTGACTGGAGGAGAGGGAGGGAGGGGCTGGCAGAGGGGGAGGGAGGGGCTGGAGGAGGGGCATGTGAGGACTTGCTGCTTTTTGCTTGATTTTTCTGAGAACCTAAAATCTCTCTAGTAAAATAAAATCTATCAAATTTCCCAAAAATATGTGAGTATTTATAACTTCATACACTGTCAAATCTCTCTAGAGACTGTACACACCTGTGATGTATGAGTATGAGGTGGAGAGCAGCGGGCTATCCACCTCTTGGATCTATTTTAGATGGGTTCTGAGAATTGATCAGCAGATCATCAAGCTTAACAGTAAGTAAGTGTCTTTACTCTCTGAGCCATCTCACCAACCCCCGGTGTAATTTTTTATGGAGATTTTTATTTAAATCTGACATACATGCAATTTGATATATTTTCACAAAGTAGGCACATATCATTAACAGCGCTGAGATCAAGAGATGGGATATTATCAGTGAGCCCAGAAGTCTCTTCCTCCCCAGGGTAGCATCTGATATTCCCAGGGTAACGTTTAACCTGATTTCATTACCATTGATTAGTTTCACTGGCTTTTGCCTTTTATATAAATAGAGTCTTCCAGCAGAGACCCATGTAGCCGGTTTATTTCATTCTGCATATCTGAGAGTCCATCTTGTGTATAGCTGGAGCTCATTCACACCCACTGGAGTCCAGTATTGTGTTATAAGTGACTCCACTGCAGTACAGCCATTCTATTCTTTTTATTTTTTTTAAAGATTTATTTATTTATTGTATGTGAGTATACTGTAGCTGTACAGATGGTTGTGAGCCTTCATGTGGTTGTTGGGAATTGAATTTTTAGGACCTCTGCTCACTCCAGTCAACCCTGCTTACTCTGGTCAACTCACTCTGGCCCAAAAATTTATTTATTATTATACATAAGTACACTGTAGCTGTCTTCAGACACACCAGAAGAGGGCGTCAGATATCACTATGGATGGTTGTGAGGCAACAATGTGGTTGCTGGGATTTGAACTCAGGACCTTCAGAAGAGCAGTCAGTGCTCTTACCCGCTGAGCCATCTCTCCAGCCCACACCCGTTCTATTCTTGATACTCACATGGTTACTTCCTGTTTGGAGCTATGACAAACAGTGACTTACAAATAAGCTCATGAGCGGCATCTCATGTAGAGCCCTCAGGATGTTGCTGTCAGAATTCCAACAGGTGAATGAATGTAGGGGGATTTGGAGATCGCCCTCTTTTAATGTTTTAAATTTGCATATCCTGATAACTAAAGGAAAAGCACCATTGGTGGCGCAGGCACACCTTTAATCCCAGCAATCTGGAGGCAGAGGCAGGCGGAGAGCTGAGTTCCGGGGCAGCCAGGGCTACGCAGAGAAATCCTGTCTTGACAAAACAAAAATAAATAAATAAACAATAAGAAAAAGCACTGCTTTCTACACCGGGGACAGCTATCTTTTAATGTGTGTGAAATGCCTGATTAAACGTTTGCCCAGTTTTTCATTTATTTTTTATCTTTGCTACCAATTTATTAGATGTCTTTATAGAATATGTAGAAGCTCTTTGTTATGTATAGAAAGTATTTTCTTCCTTCCTGGGACATGATTTTTGCTGTCTCAATACTGTCTCTTTTGATAATTTTTTATTTTAATTAATTTATTCACTCATTCATTCATTCATTAAATGTAGGGCATCAGATCCCTTTGTAGATAGATCATCATGAGCCACCATGTGGGTGCTGGGAATTGAACTCAGAACCTCTGGAAGTGTTTCTAACTACTGGGCCATCACTCCAGCCCTAAATTAAAATATAATTACTTCATTTCCCCCCTTCTTTTTCCTCTCCCCAACCTCTCCCGTGCTCTGCTCCTTGCTTCTGCTCAAAATCAGTCTCTTTTTATTGAGTTGCTGTCGTTTTCACCTAAATACATAAACACAACCTGCTTGCTCAGTCTCTTCGGTGTACAAAGAAATGATACCCCTGCCAGCTCAACAATATGGTCAATATGGCCGCCTAAACAAGGCCTGAAGAAGAGAACCACCACAGATGCTGATGTGGAAGGGGAAATCTCAGGTGTCTGCTGATGAATTGAACAACTTTATTTTAATGTAATCTGATTTATTAATGTGTTCCTGGGTGTTAGTGCCGTGGGTTCTGCCTGTTAGAAAGATGTTTTCTAATATAGCACAGCCTGAGATAAGATTAATGTCCGTATGTGTATTGCCATTTTTAATCACTATAATAACAAAATGCTTGGCCGAGTATCTTAAGGGAGGAATGATTGGTTTGGGCTCACTGTTTCAGAGTCTACATGGTAGAGGAAGCATGATGAAGCACAGGAAGAATGTGTGGTGGCCATCGCAGACTGGAGGTTCAGAAAGCAGACGGAAGGGGTGCAGGTGCCACCCACATTCAGGGTCGGCTTTTGAGTAATTCTCTCTGGAAATTCCCTTACAGGTACAGCCCAGGGTGTGCCCCCCACTGCCCAAGTGATTCTAAATTCAGTGTGGTTTGAATGAGACCAGCCCCCATAGACTCGTATATTGGAATACTTGGTCCTCAGTTGGTGGAGCTGTTTGGAAAGGTGGCCTTGTTGGAGATGTGTCACTGGGGGTGGGCTTTGAGGTTTCAGGAGCCCATGCGATTCCCAGCTAGTTCCCTCTCTGCCTCCTGCTTGTGGATCTGATGCAATCTCTCAGCTACTGCTCTAGCATCCTGTCTACCTGCTGCCGGGCTCCCTGCAGTGATGGTCACGGGTTCTAACCCTCTGGAACACCGAGCTCCAAATTAAATCCTTCCTAAGGTGCCACACTTGTGGTGTTTTTTCCACAGCAATAGAAAAGTATCCAAGACACCAGTCAAGTCGCCAGTAAAGAGTAATCTTCCCAGAATGGACATCCAACTGATTCTCTACCGTTGCTCAAAAAATGACCGCCTTCTCGCCAGCCACTCTCGGGAGCAGCTTCATAAAACTCAAACTCTTACACTAATGTGTGGATCTGTTCCTGGGCTTTTGTCCTGCTAGACCATTTGTCTCAAATTTTTCTCGTGTAGCCCAGGAGACATAAACTCACAATGTAATTGAGAATGACCTTGAACTCTCGACCCTTCCAAGGGCTGGGATTGCAGGAATGTGGCACCATGCCCAAGTTGAATAGCATACTTTTGTTTCTTTCTCTCCTTCTCTCTCTCTGTCTCTCTCTCCCTCTCCCTCTCCCTCTCCCTCTCCCTCTCCATCTCCCTCCCTCCCCCCCTCCCTCTCTCTATCTCTCTCTTTCTTCAGATTTACTTACTTATTTAGCATGTGTGCTCCAGTGTGCCTTGTGTGGGCAGGTATTCTGGGATCCCTTGGAGCTGCAGTTCCGGGTTCTGGGTTCCGTCGGCGTGGGTGGTTGGGAGCAGCCGGATGCAAGTGCTGGGAACCCACCTCAGGTCTTCTCGAGCATCAAGTGCTCCTAACTGTTCCTGATGCCAACACCTTTCATATTAAGTTGTGGCACCTGATTTTCTTCTTCAGAGTTGCCTGGCCATTTTCTGTGCTTTCTTTTCTGGACCAAGGTTAGAATTAGCCTGTCAGTTCCTATAAAGCACAAATCTGAGATTTTGGTTAGGTTTTGTTTGGTTCGGTAGTTCAGCTCTGGAGAACTTATGATTTGCAATATTGACTCTTTCACCCCGTGATACCATGTCCTTCCAGTCACACTAACTCCTTTCTCGTTTTTCTCAACGATCTTAGGCAGAACTCTATACAGAGGCTTTACTTATCGCCTATTTAAATTATCTCTAGACACTTAATTCTTGATGTCCTTATGAATGTCACCATTTTTCGAACTTCGGTTTTTAAATTCTTGTTTGTATATAGAAATGTTGTAACAAGTAGCCTTGCTGAACAGAGCTGTGAGTTCCCGCAGTTTCCCATGGACTTCACTCCCGCAGCCACGGTATCCATGAGAGATGACATGGTCCCTCCCTTCAATCTTTCACCCTCCGTTTGACTGACCTGCCTTGCTGCACTGGCTATGATAGCAAGTGGTGATAGACAGAAGCAGAAGAATGGTTGCTCTTGTCTCCCCTGTGACCTTGACAAAAAGCTAATGGCCATCACTGCAAGTCCTGTTGTGTGCTCCACTCGGACTGTCTCTTGTCCCATTGATGCCTTCGGTTGCCAAGAGCTCTGCTTAATTATAAGTGGGTGCTGACTTTTTAAAAAAGATTTATTTGTTTGTTTTTATGTACATGAGTACACCATTGCTCTCTTCAGACACACCAGAAGAGGGCGTCAGATCCCATTGCAGATGGTTGTGAGCCACCATGTGGATGCTGGGAATTGAACTCAGGACCTCTAGAAGAGCAATCAGTGTTCTTAACCGCTGAGCCATCTCTCTAGCCCGCTGACTTTTATTATATGAGATAATTATATAATTTTTATCCTTCTGTTTCATTACATCAAAAGCTAGCTTTGCATTTCTTGAATAAATCCAATTTTGTTATGACATATTATTCCTCTGCTTCTGGATTCAGCTTGCTAATATTTTATTTAGGAAACTATGTCTATGAAAGAGATTGGTAGGCTTGCAACAGAGATTTTCTTAGACTTTCCTAATCAGGTTTTGGTACGAAAGTTTTACTGCCTCATATAAAATAATTGGGATTGTATTCTTTTCTTCTTAAATATTTCAGCGAATAATTTAATCCTCTGGTGGACTTTGTAAAGATTGGTGATATCTCTTTTTTATATTTGGAGAATTATTCAATCAAGGCCAGAAGTTTTTTTGTAGGAAAGGTTTTGGTCATGGATAAAATTTATTTAACAGACACAGAGATTTTCATATTTTCATTTTCTTCTGTGGGTCTTGGTAAATTTTACTTATCTAGCAAAACTTCCATTTCTCTTGCAAATATAAATTTACTAGCCTGCAGTCATTCTCGATTCTCTCATGCCTCTTAGCATCTCTAGGGCTGTGTTGCCACCTTTTTGTCTGGCAATAGCTGCCTATACCCGTCTTGGGCTCCTTCGAAATGATCCTAGGCATTACTGACGTTATTAGCTCTTAGAAAAAATAATCAATTTCTCTGACCCTTCTTATTGCACATTTGTTTTCTATTTCATTAAAATAATACTTATTACTTGTTTTATTTTAAATTTCTTAAAAGAATAAGTTCGAATTTTCAATCTCATTGTGACACTTGGGAAGCGTGTCTCCCAGAGGTCTGGGTGTCACTCTGCTTGGAAGGGGCAGAACCTTTAAGAGGTGGAGTCTCCAGGGGATCTTCAGGTCACTAGGAGTGTGACCTTGAAGGGGATGCTGGGAATCCAATCACTTCCTCATTTTTGGTTTTTACATCCCAGCCACAATGTGAATGGCTTCATCATGAGCCATCTTGCAACAGCCCTAATATGTCAGGGCCAATTATGGACTCAAACCTCTAAATTGTGAGCCAACATAAGCATTTCCTATTTATATGCTGGTATTTATTATAGCAGCAGCGAATGAGAATGCCCTCCCTAGGCATTTGAAGTTTTGGTTCCCAGTTAGTGGACCGGTTAGGGAGGATTCAGAAGCGTGACTTCATGGGAGGAGGTGTGTCTTGGGGGTAGACTTTGTGATTTCAAAACTCACACCAGGCCCAGACTCACTCTCTCTGTCGTCTTGTGGCTGCCACTCGAGTGTGAACTCTCTCTGTTTTGTGGCTGCCACTCGAGTATGAACTCTCTCTGTCTTGTGTGAACTCTCAGCTGCTGTCCCAGACCTTTCTGCTGCTATGCGCCCTGCTATGATGCTCATGGACTCCCTCTCTCCTGACATTTTGTGTTTGCTTAATCATCTGTTTTTAAATGTCCTTTTTTTTCTTCTTTTTTTCTTTTAAGTTGAAATTATTCAGAAGAATGCTTTATAGTTTCCAAATATTTTGAGTGTCTTAATTCTTTTTTTTTAAAAAACTTAAAAATATATTTATAGCCAGGTGGTGGTGGCACACACCTTTAAACCCAGGACTTGGGAGACAGAAGCAAGCAGATCTCTGTGAGTTGAGGCCAGCCTGGTCTACACAGAAAAACAAAATTACCGAAACACACACACATACACACACACATACACACACACACATACACACACACACACACAATGGATAGATAGCTCAGTAGTTAAGAGCACTGGCTGCTCTTCCAGATGACAGGGATTCAGTTCCCAGCACCCACATGGAGGCTCACAATTGTCTGTGACTCCATTTGAAAGGATCTGATGCCTTTTCCAAAGTCTGTGGGCAACTGTGGTGTACATACATATATTCAAGTAAAACATCCACACATATAAAATAAATAAATCATTTAAAAAATACTTTATTTTGCGTCCTCCTATTGAGATCAGAAAACAACTTCACCAGAATCATTTAATTGCTTCTCTCCTTCCACAACATGTGTTCCAGAGATTGAACTCAAGCCCAAGCTGTGCAGGTTTGGCAGCAAGTGCCTTTGCCCTGTGAGCCACCTCATCAGCCCATCTTTAACGATCTTTATTTTAACCCAATGTGAGTATGGTCAGGAAACTCAGTATCACAAAGGGCTGTAGCTCACTTTGATAGATGTTCCACGTACACATAAAAAGTCATAAACAGTCAGATGCTGTCCACGGTGAAATGTCAGTGCATGGATGTCCTCCATATGACAAACCAGGCATTTGGGAGGCCTGCCCATCACATATGACACGGGGTGGGGAGGTGGGCACCACTCCAGTGAGTGATGGGGGAGAAAGAGAAGCAGAATGGTTTGTGAATGATGGAGAGAGGCCAAACTGGAGACGAGAGGGTGGTGATTTGAGTAGCCTGTGCTGCCGACGCGAGGCCATGGTGATGTCCTCACAGTGCTACCATGGAGGACCATGTCTGGGTCTGTGACCCTGCAGCAGCAGGGCAGGGGTGGGAGGGGAGGTCTGTGTTGATGTCCATAGCGCGTGCCACCACCAAAAGTCATGCAGATGTCCCTAGTCTGGGATACAGCCTGGGGCTGTGCTCACATCTGAGGGCTACACAGAGCTGGCCCCACCCCTCATCAGCTGTGGCACTTGGGAGAGCTGGCCCCGGAGGCCTAAGAGTGGAAGAGCAGGCTCAATTCCCTTGGGCGGCATAGTAGAGCTGGCACTGGTAGCTGGATGGGGAGGTAGAAGAGGGCTTGGGTGAGCAAGCCCCAAGGAGAGCTGTTTCCTGCAGCCGGCGGCTGCATTTAGCAGCAGAAGTGAAAGAGCTGTCCTTGGTGGCACAGGCATAGGAGAGTTGGTGGGCTGGCCAACTCAGTTACCACCCAGACCCAGATCTAGGGCTTTGAGTTGGCCCAATCCCATCTTTGAACTGCTGGAGCATGTGAAGGAGTCTGTCCTGCAGAACCAATGTTGCAGAGTCCTGGATAATACCATCATCCAGTATTGATGGTGTACCAGAAGCCAGAGGCCTCACAACTCACTGTAATGAACATTGGCAAGTAAAGCTATTTGGGCAAAAGGGTATATATATATACTGTGGGACACACTGTGACACACTGTAGTTTCCACAGTGAGATTTTTTTTCTCTTTTTGGGGGGATGTTGCAAGGGTGGAGGGTAGATGTGTGAGATTGGGGTTCATGATGTGAAATTCACAAAGAATCAATAAAAAGTTTTTTAAATGGGGCCTTTGCCTTCTTGTTGAGCTGTACTGTTTTCAATGTTTTTCATGTAGGTGCATGTCAGACATGTGTTTAGCAAATGCTTCCTCAGCTTGCTCTAGTGGCCCCGTCTTCCTCATTTTCAAGATGTTTGGCTTGTAGCTGAGGGGTCACCGGCATTTGGTGTGGACTGGGAGAGGGAGCTTGCTTTCTAAATGACATGACCCCCTGGGGCACTCCAGAGCAAGCCTCGTTCTCAAGGGTGTTTGTTGACAGGGGTGGTGGTGGGGTGGCAGGAAGGTGAGGGGGATATGGAAGGTCTTAGGGTTTGTTAATATGATTGAAATACATTGTCTGGAATTCTAAAGAATGAATAAAAATATAATTGAAAGGAACAATTAAATAAAGCAAATGTTTGGCTATTCTAGATCCTTTGTATGACCACAGAAGTTTTAGAATTAGGTTCAGCTTCTACCCCTGAAATCTGGCACTTAAATTGATACTCATTTGGAAAGAGTTGCCTGTGAAGCACACCATCTCCGGGGTATTTACTCACAGCCTTTAATTTCCCACAACAATGTGTTGAATTCTACCGGTACAGATCTTGCAAATCTTCTGTCAAATTTATCAGCTCTTTCTTTGTTTATCTCAGAGTTTCCATTGATTCCCTTTCTTATAATTCCAGTTCTCGGCCAAAACTTTTGTTTCCTAACTTCTTAGATACATTGATTGCATGGATCTTAAAGTTCAGCCCGAAGGTCCCAGCTGCCTGGGTGCCCTGGGAATACGCTTCTGATACATTGTTTTACTCTTCATTTTTTTTTTCCCTTCCTGTATTCCTGCATTTTCACTGACTGTCAGATGAAAAATTGTCGACTGTGAAAGGTCATTAAGGGTCTGGGTGCCATCTCCTTCCAGGGAGAAATTTTCCCCTCTTCAGCTCACCTATGGATGCTAGCCACCTCAGGTTCAGGTCTGGTCAGATGATCTGAGGTGATGTGGTAGCCCTCCCTTGCAAGGCTCTTGGTTCCAACCTCCTCACTCCCTTCCAGTTCTCCAGCAGAGTCTTTTTACGTTTTTTGTAGGTTGTTTTGTTTTGTTTTGCTTTGTTAGAGACAGGATCTCACTGTGTATCCCTGGCTGACCTGGCTGGCCTTGAACGTAGAGAGATCCTCCTGCCTCTGCCTCTGAGGGATGGGATTAAAAGTGGACAGGGCCAGAAGACGGTGTTGAATCTTCGGGAACTGAAGTTACAGATGATTTGGAGCCATCACGCGGGCGCTGGATACTGAACCTCGTCCTCTGCACAAACCACCTCTCTAGCTCTTGACTTCCAATCCTGTAAACGAGAATCCCGAAAATGTTGTTCCTACTGAGACCAAGAAAGACAGACAGACAGACAAAACAGACCCCATTAGTTCTGCTTCCTACCTCTACACTGGATATTTATTGCACTCTGCACGGCCTTCAGAAACCCTGACCACAGTGACAGAAGACCATATCGGGGAGCTCAAAGCGAGTGTATGCTCTTACAACAATGGCCACAGCAACAACGCAGAGCCGGAAGTCCCCGCTGCACCTCAGCATGCCACGCCCATGGCCCCTGTTGTCCTCGCCACAAAACGTGCTTGCACAAATGAACCCACTTGCTCTAATTCAAGCACGTGCTTTGTCTGCAACCGGAGTGATAATAACGTGAGCTGAATTGCAGGCCTGCTGTGCTAGAATCTCTCTGACCTGGATGCGCGCACATGCCTGTAACAGTCTGCCGCAGTCCCTGCATGCTCTACACCCTTCCTGCGTGGCCCTCAGGCAAGGACTCCTTGCCAGGCGGCAGGAGTACGCCTTTGCCCGGGAGCTGGGAAACTTGGCTAGAGAGCTCTTCTGTTACCTGTGATTATTGGGGAATTGCCAACAGAGCCACAGGCCCAGGCCCTTCTGCTTTGTAGTTGCATAAATGCTTGCTTGCTCTGACGGCAGGTGGCCCAAGCCAGTCCCCAGATAGAAGAAGACTTGCTGCAGCTCCCATCTGAAGTCTCAGGAATGCTACCCTTTCAGAAGGGCACTCTGTGACACGAAGCCTTTCTTCTTCTGAGGCTGGTTATTGCTTTTAGACCAGAGCCATCATCAGACTCAGAGCAGGGGAGCCTCAGGTAAATGACCAAGTCCAAAATGGGACACACTGGAAAGGGACTCCGTGTAAAAGGGATGCTTTAAAGCTATTTCATAAAGGAAGCCACCACGCCAGCACATCACTGCATCCCAGCTGTGACAAGTGAATAGATTTCATTCTGATATCCTACAGGGCCATTGGACTCATGTATGCAAGCAGCTTGACAGCCACTCACTTGCCCAACATCCTTCTATCTGGAGGGTCAGGCTTTACTCTTCGGCAAACATTATCAAATACCTTAAGAACACCAGTTCTCCAGAGAGCACGGGCTGTCAGTAGTGAGCCCAGCATCCCCAGGGAACTTAGGGGTCAGCACACAAGCTGGACTCATCTTAGGAAACTCCAGCCTGCCTTTAAGGTGCTTTGAGGGCAGCTGTACAGAACCTAGTCTGAAAGTTTCTAGAAAGTACTTGCTGGGCCTCACGTGCTCCGTGCTGACATTTATAGAGCAGTTTCCTCGAGAACACCCTGCCCTGGATCTTCATATTGCTCACACCCCATCCACAGAGAGCCTGTGGCAGACAAGAACATAAGTATGAGTTCACCACGTAGGGCTCGCACGTGTGTGTGTGTGTGTGTGTGTGTGTGT
>JADRCC010162732.1:0-22556 GCA_019843855.1 Hylomyscus alleni
CTATAAAATCTTATAAGAAAGGACAGAAATTTATTTATCTCATAAACTGTAAAATAGATGTTGACTTCTAGTTGTATCCTGAATAAGAATGGAATCCACACCTTGGCAGAAAAATCTATTGCTGTAAGCTCATTTCCATGGAGAGAATTAGTTTAACTATTTTTTCTTCTAAATTCTTCAGGTGGTACATTTGTTATATAGGCATGTGTTATAGCAATCAGATAATGCACAGTCATATTTTACTTTGTAAAATAATATTTATAAGAATATAAATTAAAAAATCCCACCTTTCTCTATTCTTAAATCTTAGTATGTCTCAGCAGATTGTAATGGAAGAGACCTAAAGGCCAACCTCTAAATTTGAATATTTAAAAACTCTAGTACTTAAGACAGACTAATGTTCCCCTCAGTAGTATATATCTTACACACCCATCTTACACACACATTGATGACAAGAAAAAAGAAAAATTTTATTTCTCAACAGCTATTTATTTCCTAACACATACAAAGGATTCTTATGATAGTTTTCTTGCTTATTCTTATCCTCTGACATGCAAAACAAGTCTGTTTTCTTCACTCCATTTTCAATAAAAATTATAGTAATAGTAACAATCTAATTTTGCATATTTTCTAACCCACATATGTCCAAGAACATAACACTATCATCAATGTGCTGTCCTGTCCATCCTATCTGCACCATAAACTGAGTTTTATTGTAGCTATTTGTATTGACTCTTCTTAGAGACTCTCTGGATGAATCTTTTTCATCTGTTCTTTGTCTTTGTTGATCTTTGATAATGGAGACTGAAAGAATTTTTTATTATTAATTTATTTTTTTTCTTTTTAATGAACAAACAAAAACAACAAGAACAAACCTCTGTTACCTCTCCCCTCCCCATGCCTGCCACCCCACCATCTCCCACTGTTAAAAGACTGTAGGCAGGTAAGAAAAATAGGGATGGGCTACCTAAATAGATGACTTCTTTCTTGTAAAAGTAACTTTCATTCCCCTGATATAATTAATTGCTGTCTCAGAGGCTGCTGAGTAAGGTCACTCTTTCTAGATTTTTTTTGTTGTTGTTGTTCTGAATTCTGGCTGGTTGGTTCAATTCAGCTATCCTGGCCCAAACTCCTTTCTTGACCAATTCATTCTGACTTTCCTCAGCTTCTCCTGGAATTACTCTTCTTGGCCTCAAAGTAACACTAGTAATCTGTTCTATCTTCTGGGCCCTGCTCAATCTCTGGCTTGTTCTGTCTTTACCAGTGCCTTTCCTGTTCTGTGTGCATCCTGTCTATAAAACTGTTTTAATAAAAACTGCCTCTGAACTCCAAAATGGACTTCAACAAACTCTACTACATTACGCTACCTCTCAACTCACTGACTCAATGGTACTGCCTGATTCATAGTCAAAAATCTGTATGCCTCTTTCTCCTGAATATTGTGATTAAAGTCTTGTACTACCCCACGCGAACCTAAGCTTTTCTTTACTGGAAATTTGCTCTGTACCAGGCTGGTCTTGAACTTAGAAATCTGCCTACATCTGTCTCCTGGGATTAAAGATGTTTGTATTCCAGCTCAATCACATAGATCTAGATGGTCTTTGGTTGAGATCCATTGCCAGAGAAGGCATGCTGCTTGATTAAAATTCCTCTTCACTTTCTCATGGGAAAAGCCACAGAGAAGAAAAAGCCTACTCATGGACAAAATTTTGGGAAAGGATAGTAAAGAAATTTGGAGGACCCAAAAGACTTTCTAATAGACTTTCTTATAGACTTTCTAATTCAGTGATTAACACTTTTCCATCCTGAGAGAAGATGCTACATTGATCTTTACACCATCTAGTCTTGGGTAATTTATAGACAGATGCTTCTTTACCTGTCCCAAGGAATGAACTCAGCTAATGTCAGCATTCTTACTATAATATCAAATTAAATAAATAAATTATTGAAATTCATTAAGATATATAGAATTCAAATTTGATTAAATTTGATGTTTTATTATATTTATACAACAGTGTTTAGTCAAAAATAAAAAAAACTATGTTCGTGTTAACAGCTATGAAAATGGCTTTTGATAAAACTCAACATGCCTTCAGGATATATATATATATATATATATATATATATATATATATATATATATATGGAATATATATATTCCTTAGATTAGTATATATCAAAGAATAAACATAATACAAGAAAGATAATACATAGAAATCTCACAACATCATAATCAATAAAGAAGAACTATAAGCTTTTCTCCTAATGATCTAGTTACTATAAAAAAGGAGATTATTGTCACCTTTGTTACTCAGCATAATATTTTAACTCAGAAAAATTGGATGACAGAACACAAAAATGACATGTAAACCATACACAAAGAAGAAAAGTCATCTTGGTTATTAGATGAAGTTTTCAGATTTGTGAAATTTCTGTGGTATCCACAAAATCATAAATAAATCATATAATCACAAAATCGTGATCAAATGAGTTTTTATAAAACTGTGGAACATATAACATCCAAAAATCAGTTGCATTTCATACAAAGAAAATGAACATCCATAAGAAACCTATTTTTAGTTCAATTCTAAATCAAAAGACATTGGAACAACTTTATCCAAAGTAACAAAGCCTTATTTTATAAAAAAAAAATTATATAAAATATAGATGATAAAAATTTATAGTAATACAAATAAATTAGGAGAATATCCTATGTTCATGTTATTAGGAGAAGTAATATATTTGAAATGCTTATCGGAAGGATGAAAATCCATAGATTGAAAGTAATCACTACTAAAATCTCAGTGCTATCTTTTATTACAAAAACAGGAAAGTCAATAAATGTATGTAGATCCACAAAATGAAGAAAGGGGTTTAGAGATAAAGATCAAATCTGGAGGTATTACATTCTCAGACAACAAAATATATTACAAAGACAGTATACAACCAATAGAAGAGTAAAACAGATATAAACCCAAGAAAATAGAGGAAGGACACTTACTGTAAAACAACAACAACAACAACAACAACAACAACAAATTTCCCCCAGTTATTTCACAGAATGACCTTCTGTTATGTTACTGAGAGAACACAATAGGGAAATATCATATTTAGTAAATGATAGTTGGAAATCTTCATGTGTATGTAAAACAACAAAAATTAGATGTATTTAGGTTTGAGATTAGCTACACAATGACTGCTCAAGCATCATTCTCAAATGAGGAACATTTACTGATGGCTTGATTCAGACTAATCAGAACCACAGAAAGTACACAGAAACCTAATTTTGTGGTACCAATCTGATCTCACAGCAGGCTTTTTATAGGAAAACCAGTCTGTTCTCATAGCTGGCTTTTTAAAGGAAAAACCAGGTTCAAAAGTTTAAAAGTGGAGCAAACAGGGAAGTGGAACAACACTTTTGGGTAACTTGACAAAATATTAGCAGCAAACCATTATGCTGACTGGTCCTAAATAAAATAAGAGGGTGGTACACAGGGAAATTTCAGAACACTGAGTTATCTGAGCTTATGCAATACAACCATAATTTTGTCTTATTAGTAGCATTCCTTCATTTTAGTTAAATTGATAATTTCTAAAATGTGGATGAAATTGATTTCAATATGTAAGATACACACAAAATGGCTACAGTAATATCAGATCACATTAAACTACTATATCATAGCATTCACCAAAATAAGTTCAAAAACTTAAGTATTTACATGAATTGTGCATTGCAACATTAGAAGATATCCCAAGAAAATTTCTGACTTGATATAGTTAAATAATATAATGATAACTATAATATAACTATATACCAAAGTTAGGAAACAATAAAAATAAACATAGGCAAGCATGATCATATCACAGTCTTTAAAATTTCTTCACAGCAAAAGCAAACACCAAAATTTTAAATGACACTCTCATTCACCATGATCAATTAGGCTTCATCCCAGGGATGCTGGGATGGTTCAATACACAGAAATCCATAAATGTAATCCATTATATAAATAAAATCAAAGGAAAAAAAAACACATGATCATCTTATTAGATGCTGAAAAGTCTGATGACAAAATAAAACACTCCTTCATGTTAAAGTATTGGAAAGATTATGAATTCAAGGCCCATACCTAAATATAATAAAAGCAATATACAACAAACCATAACCAAAGGAGAGAAACTTGAAGCAATTCTACTAAAATCGGGACAAGGCTGCCCACTTTCCAATTATCTATTTAGTATAATATTCTTAAGTTCTAGCCAGAGAACTTTGGCAACAAAAGGATATCAAAGGGATGCAAATTGGAAAGGATGAAATCATTATATCACTATTTGTAGATGATAGCACATTATACATAAACAACCCCCCAAAATCCACCAGAGAACGTCTACAGCTGAGAAACAACTTCAGCAAAGTAGCTGGATAAAATTAACTCAATCAAATCAGTAGTCTTCCATTACACAAGAAGGCTGATAAAGTGGCTAAAAAAGAATTTAGGGATATAAAAGCCTTCACAATACTCACAAATAATACAAAATATCTTGGTGTGACTCTAAACAAGCAAGTGATAGATTTGTAAGACAGGAATTTCAAGTCTCTAAAGGAAGAAATTGTAAAAGACCTCAGAAGTTGGAAAGTTCTTCCATGCTCATGGATCAGCTAGAATAACATAGTAAAAATGGCCATCTTAACTACAGAATCAATGCAATACCCATCAAAATCCTAACTCAATTCTTCACAGAGATATAAGGAGCAATTCTAAAATTCATCTGGAATAAGAACAACAACAACAAAGATAGCAAAAACCAGTCTCAACAATAAAAGTACTTCTAGGGGAAAACCATCCCTGAACTCAATGTGTACTACAGAGCAAAAGTTAAAAAAAGGAATGGCATTGGTAGAGAGACAGGCAAGTGGATAAATATTATAGAGTGAAGACCCAGAAATAAAGCCCCACAACTATGGTTTTGACAAAGAAGTCAAAACCACACTGTGGGAAAAACTCAGCATTTCCAACAAATGGTGCTGCTTCAACTCATAGTTGGCATGTAGAAGAATACAAATTGGTCCATTCTTATCTCCTTGGACAAAGATCAAGTTCAGTTGGGTCAAGAAACTCCATGTAAAACCAGATGTACTACTGAATCTAGTAGAAGAGAAAGTGGGAAAGAACCTGGTACTCATTGGCATTGCGGAAAAATTACTGAACAAAATACCAACAGCTTATGCTCTATGGTCAAGAATTGACAAATGAGACCTCATAAAATTGCAAAACTTCTGTAACGCAAAGGAAACTGTCAATAGAACAAACTGGCATCCAACAAACTGAGAAAATATCTTTACCAATTCTACAATGGACAGAGTGAAAATACCCAATATATACAAAGAACTCAAGAAGTTAGACTCCAGTGAACCAAATAACCCTATTAAAAATTGGGGGTATAGAGCTAAACAAAGAATTCTAAACTGAAGAATCTTGAATGGCTGACAAGCACTTAAAGAAATGTTCATCATCCCTAATTGTCAAAAAATACAATCAAAATGACCCGGATATTCCTCCTCACACCTATTAGACTTACTAAGATCAAAAACACAGGCAACAGCAGATGCTGGCAAGTATGTGACAAGAGAGGAGCATCCCTCCATTGCCTGTGGGACTGCAAGCTGGTAAAACCACTTTGGAAATCAATCTGCTGGTTCCTTACAAAAGTAGAAAGAATTCTACCTTCAGACCCAGCTATTCCACTACTGTGCATGAACTCAAAAGATGCTCTTATATATAACAAGGTCATATGTTCCACTTTGTTTATAGCATCCTTATCTATAATACCCAGAAGCTGGAAATAACCCAGATGTCTCTGAACAGAAGAATTGATACAGCTATTGTTGTACATTTACACGATGGAGTACAAGTCAGCTATTAAAAACAATGACTACATGAAATTCACAGGTAAATTGATGGAACTAAAAAATATCATATCATCCTGACTAATATAACCCTTACACAAAAGAACACACATTGTATGTGCACAATGATATGTATATTTTAACCCCAAATCTCAAAATACCCATGATAAAACCCACAAACCATATGCAGCTTAAGGAGAAGGAAGACCAATAGTGTACCTGCTTCAGTCCTACATAGAAAGGGGAAGAAAATAATCACAGCAGGTAGAGGGTGGGGTGGATTTGGGAGGGAGAGAAGAGTCAGAGGAGCAAAGGGGGTGGCAGAGACAGGGATTGGAAGGGATAGGAGAGAAATACAGATGTTTAGGGAATTGAATAGGAACATGTGGCAGTGGGGAATGGAGACCTGGGGGCAACCACTAGAAAGTCCCAGAAGGCAGGGAAGCAAGAGGGTCCCAGGGGTCAATGGGGATTAATTTAGCTGAAATATCCAACAAAAGGGAGATACAACCTGTAGAGAGCACCTACAGTAAATAGGCAAATAGACAAAGCCCCCAGTTGATCTATAGGGCCACCCATGCAATTCAAAATTTTAACCCAGAAATTTTCCTGTCCAAAGAAAGACAGGGACAAAAAATAGAACAGAAACAGAATAAAAGGCCATCTAGAGACCATCCCATCTACAGATCCTTCCTGTCTGCAGTCACCAAATCCCCACACTACTGCTGGTGCCAAGAGGTACTTGCTGACAGGAGCCTAATATAGCTGTTCCCTGAGAGGTTCTACCAGCACCTACCAATTGTCTGAGCCTGAGAATCGCAATTGAAGAGCTAGGATAAGGATTAAAGGAGCAAAAGTGGATTGTAACACCATAAGAAGAACAAAATCAACTAACAGGACCACCCAGAGCTCCCAGAGACTACCAAACCACAAACCAATGAATACAAATTATGAGATCCATGGCTCAAGATACATATGTAGAAGAGGATGGCCTTATGTGACATTAATGTGAGAGGAGGGAAGCTTGAGGTCCCTGTTTAGGGGAGTGCTAGAGGGGAAAGGTGGGAGTGGGTGAATAGGTGGAGGAGCACTCTCATAGAGGCAAAGGGAATGGGATAGGGGGAGAAGGGGATAATATAGGGGGGTCGTGGAGGAGTAATTTAGAAAAGGGATATATTTTGAAATGTAAATGAATAAAATGATTAATAAGACATTTTCTTCTTTTATTAATAATAGCTTTTTTTCATACATCTGTATACACTTCCCTGTCCCTCTACTATTCTCATTTCCTCCAATTTCATATCCTATCTGTATCCACTCTTTTCTGTCACTCATTAGAAAAATACAGAGTTCTAGGAGATAAAAGTAAAACACAACTAAATAAAATATAACAAATCAAATGAAAGTTACCATTTTGAAGTTGGGAAGACAAGTCAATAGAAAAATAAAGTGACCAAGTAAAGGCACAAGAGTCATAGACCCACCTGTTTATACATCTAAGAGTCAAATAATAATACTAATCTGAAAGTTATACTATGTATACAGAGTACCTGTTGCAGAACCATAGAGGTTCTGTATTTTCTCCCTCAGGGTCTGTGAGTTCATATGAATTTTGTTCTGTTCTTAGCCACCAAAGCAGTGTGAAGTATGGGCTCCATCTCAAAAAGTATGTGTTAAGTCAAGTTAGACATTAGTTGGTTACTTCCGTAAGGTTTATATCAACATTGCCCTTCCATATTTTGCAAGCAGGACAGATTGTAGATCAAAGGTTTTGTGTTTGATTTCATATTTACTTTTTGCTTTCATTAGCCTGCAAAGTAACTTTCCATGCCATAGACACTAAAACACAGAGCAGAAGGTTTTATGTAGTCACCTCCTTGACTTCTTCATGTTCAATAAGTTGTTTGGGTGTTCTCTTCAGGGGTTGGATCTTGCTGTCAGTTTGTTCACAGCAACTTATTCTCTTGTCAATGGCCTAGATTGTTTGGGAATTTCTATGGTATCATTTTGACCAAAAAAACTCAGGTTATTTAAGCCCAATCTTGGTACTAGAATCTTCATTTTGTGACATGAGATGGGTAGTAAGGGCTCCATCTCCTTTATTATTTGGAGACTTCATTAAGGATTGTTTTCATATGTTATTAGAAGTTTCTATTGCAATAGGTTACCATACTGTGACTCACATGCCCTTCAGTTTTATCTGTCACTCCTCTCATTGTCCCCTCGATTCAATCTGACTTTCTCCTTCCAATTTGCTTCTCAAGTTCTTAGCCCCCAACCTCTGCAGCGTCTACCAGCAATTGGTTAACCAACCAATGTCTACCTTGGCTTAAGGCACACTCTTTTGAGAAGGAACCCATACTTGACACTGTTTAGGTGACTAAGAACCAGAAGTTATATAGGCCCAGAGTCCTAGTGTAAAACCAAATTGTACTGTTCTAAAAAATACATAAAGTAAAATAAAAATACAATCAATTTTATTTCTCTACACTCTACCCTCCCCTCACACACTATAACTGACCTCACTGGGTATATGGATTTTAGTTTGACTATCATGTATTTAATGGCTAATGTCCAGATATAAATAAATGCATGTCACATTTATCTTTCTGTATATGTGTTACCTCACTCAGAATTACTTTTTCTGTTCCATATATGTATTTGAATATTTTATCATGTATTTTTTAGAAAACTGAGATGACCAATATTTCAGTGAGTAAATGTACCATATTTTTATCCATTTATCTATTGAGGGACATCTAGATTGCTTGCATTTTCTGGGTATCATGAAGAGAACAACAATGAATGTGGTTGAACAAGTATCTATGTGGTAGGATTAATGGTCTTTTGGATGTGTTAGTATACCTGGATCATGAAGTATACCAATTGGATTTTATTAGGAATGGCCATAATAATTTTTATAGTCTCATTACAAGTTTGCACTCCTACCAGCAATGGAGATGTCTGCTCTTTGCCCAGCATCTATGCCAGCATAAAGTGTCACTTTTATCTTTAATGTTAGATATTCTGATAGGTATAAGATGGAATCTTAAAATAGTTTTGATTTGTATTCCTTTGATGGCTAAGTATGCCAAACATGTCTTTAAATGTTTTCTAAAGATTTGAGTTCCCTCTCTTCTCTTTAGATCTGTACCCCATTTCAAATTAGTTATTCGAATTTTTATGTATTAGGTTTCTTGAGTTCTTTATATATATATTGGATATTAGCACACTTAGATATAAAGTTGGTAAATTTTTTCCCATTCTGTAGACTGCTGTCTTGTCTTGATAATGTCTTTTGCTGTACAGAGGCTTTCATTTTCATGAGGTACCATTTATTAATTGTCAATCTTTGTGCCAGTGTTATTGTTTTGTTCATAATGTCTTTTCCCTGTGGAATGGGTTTTAGAGGAGAGAAGTAGTGGACCTTGAGAACAGAAGCAGTGGATAGTAATTGGGAAGAGTGGAGGAAAGGGAGGATGCTGTACAGATGCATTATATGAGAAAAGAAAAAAATTAAGAAAAAATTATAAGGAAGAAAAATTCCCTTTTGAAAGTGATATATACAGCTAAAATATACTGAAAACACATCCAAACTCATTGTCAGTTAAGACTTTCAATAAAGTTGTAAAATCAACATTAAAATATCACAAGTTTTCATATATGCAAATAATAAATTTTCTTATAAAGAAATTAGAAAACAGATCTAATTTACAAAAACCTCAATGCAATAAAGTCCAGAGAAATAATCTTATGCAAGGATGTGAAAGACATTTACATAAAAAATTTAATACAAAGAAAAGAGAAGTTGAACAGGATTCTGAATGTGTTTAAAATCTTCTGTGTCCCTACAATGGCAGAAATAACATGTTGTAAATGACAATAATATTATGTTGATTAAATTTTGTCACCTAGACACAACCTAAGGTAATGTCAGAAAGGGGAATTTCAAATGAGAAACTGCCCCTGTTAAATTAACATGTGGCACATTTTTTCAATAATTAATATGAGAAGGCCTACTTCATTTTGCACATTGCAATACATGAACAAAGGGTTCTGGATTGTATATGAAAGGAGGATGAAAATGTCATTAGGAGAAAATCAGTAAGCTGTATCACTCCATAATCTCTGTTTCCATTCTTGCCTCCAGGTTCCTGCCTTGAGGTCCTGTCCTGACTTCCCTTCATGACTGACTATTGCATTGGAATGTAAGACAAAATCTCCTTTTCTTCCCAAGGTCTTTTTGGTCATGATGTTTTATCATGGCAATAGAAAGGAAAGTAAAACAACAAGTACTTATACTATTAGAACCAGAGTGAAAAGATAGCATATTACTAACACAACAGACATGTAAACAAATGATACAAAGTAGAGTGCCAAGTTGTCCTGTATGCCTGATGCTGTGCTTCTCTCTTGTAATTTTGATGCACTTTTATTTTTTATTTTATTATTATTATTATTTACATTTCAAGTATTTTTCCCTTTCCTGGTACCCTCTCCATGAGCCTCCCACACCATGCCCCTCTGTGCTACCTCTAGAGTATACACTTCTACTCACCTACTTCTGCCTCACTCCTCTAATACCCCTCTTCTCAGGGACATCAAGGCTCCACAGGACCAAGCACATCCCCTTCCACTGAGACCAAACAGGGCAATACTCTGCTACATATGGGCCAGGGGCCACAGACTATCCCATTTGTGTCCTATAGTTAGTCACTTAGTCCCTGGAAGCTCTGTGAGGTCCAGTTAGTTGATACTGTTGTTCTTCCTATGGAGTTCCAATCCCCTCAACTCCTTCAGTCCTTCCTCCAACTCTTTAATAGGGGTCTCTGGGCTCAGTCAAGTGGTTGGCTGTAAGTATCTACATTTGTCTCCATCAAATACTGGTAGAGCCTCTCAGAGGACAGCCATTCCAGGCTCCTGTCTGCAAGGACACCTTGACCTCAGCAATAGTGTTAGTGTTTGATGTCTGTACATGGGATTGATCTCAAGTTGGGGCTGTCTGTGGATGGCCTTTCCTTCAATCTCTACTCCAGTTTTGTCCCTATATTTCCTTTAGACAGGAAAAATTCTGGGTCAAATTTTTGAGATGGGTGGGTAACCCCATCCCTCAACTGTGGGCCATGTTTATCGACTGGAGGTGGCCTCTTCAAGTTCTATTTCCCCATTTTTGGGCATTTCAGCTAATATCATATCCTCTGGGTCCTAGGACCTTCTCATATCCCTGGTTTCTAGGACTTTTTAGTGCTTTCCCCTGTCCTACACCCGATATTGCTGCATATTTCTATTCATATTCCTGGACCTCTGGGGTTTATCTCCTATCTCCCTTCATACCCGATCCTTCCCCCATTTTCCTTCTCCTTCTCCTCTCTAACCCAGATCCCTCCCTCCCTCTGTTTCCCATGATTATTTGGTACTCTATTCTAAGTGGGATTTAAGTATCCACACTTAGACCTTCCTTCATGTTAAGCTTCATATGGTCTGTGAGTTGTATTATGGGTATTCTGAGCATTTGGTCTAATATCTACTTATAAGTGAGTACATACCATGTACATACATTTTGTGTCTGGGTTACCTCACTCAGGATAATATTTTCTATTTCATCCAGTTGCCTGCAAAATTCACTATGTCCTTGTTATTAATAGCTGAGTAGTACTCCATTGTGTAAATGTACCACATTTTCTGTATCCATTCTCTGTTGTGGGAACCCTGAGTTGTTTCCACCTTCTGGCTATCACAATTAAGGCTGCTATGAACATAGTAGAGCATATGCCCTTGTGGCATGGTGGGGCATCTTTTTGGATATATGTCCAGGTGTGGTATAGCTATGTCTTCAGGTAGATCTATTTCCAATTTTCTGAGGAACCTCCAGATTGATTTCCTGAGTGGTTGTACCAGTTTGCAATTCCACCAGCAATGGAGGAGTGTTCTTTGCATTCTCACCAACATGTGCTGTCACCAGAGTTTTTTATCTTAGCCGTTTTGATTGGTGTTTAAGGTGGAATCTCAGGGTGGTTTTATTTGCATGTCCCTGATGACTAAGGTTGTTGAACATTTCTTTAGGTACTTCTCGGGCACCTATCTTCAGTTGATAATTCTCTATTTAGTTGTATAGCCCATTTTTTTAAAAATTGAATTATTTGGTTTTCTGGAGGTTAATTTCTTGAGTTCTTTCTATATTTTGGATTTTCTTTTTTGTTTGTTTGTCTGGGTTTTTTTGTTTGTTTGTTTTTCAAGACAGCGTTTCTCCGTATAATCTTGGTTGTCCCGGAATTCACTCTGTAGACCAGGCTGGTCTTAAACTCAAAAATCCACCTGCCTCTGCCTCCCCAGTTCTGGGATTAAATACATGTGCCACCACTGCCAGGCTCTTTCTATATTTTGGATATTAGTCCTTCCTTGGATATAGAGTTACTGAAGATCTTTTCCCAATATCTAGGTTGCCCTTTTGCCCTATTGACTATGCCCTTTACCTTAAAGTTTTTCATAGATGAGGTCCCATTTTTCAATTTTTAACTTTAGACACTGAACCACTGTTGTTTTATTCAGAAAATTTCTCCCATGTGTCCTTCATTTTGAGGCTATTCTATTTTCTCTTCTATTAAATTCAGTGAATCTGGTTTTATGTTGATGCCCTTGATCCACTTGGATTTGAGCTTTGTAGAAGGTTATAAATATGCATCAATTTGCATTCTTATCATGGAGACCTCTATGTAAGTAATGGTGATATACACTCACCCGTTTTGTTATTAGATATTTTCATTGTTTAAATTTAAATGTTATCCCCTTTTGTGGTTTCCCCTCTGAAAACCCCCCTCTTTGCTCCCCTCTTGCCCTGCTCTAGACTCCTTTAAAGCCCCCCCCAATATACCCTTCGTTCTATAACTTCCTTTGATCTTAATATTTTGGAATACTCTTATTGATCTCTGTGTAAAGTTTTTGTTTTGTTGTTGTTTTTTTTGTTTTGTTTATTTGTTTTGTTTTTCTTTTAGTCAACTGTTGATTTCTATACAGGTAGAAAGGTGAGTACTGGTCAGACTTTGGTAATATTTTCATGGACCATCACTTTCTTTAGCATTTTGTATATGCACCCCTCCTTGATTTATTTGTTTAATAAACATCTGATGATCATTTGCTGAGGCAAGAGAGGAAAGGTGGGACTTTGAGGCAGAAAAAGGTTCTCTGCAGAAAAATTGAGAGGGGAGAGATTCATCAGTTCACAAGGAGTTGGGCAGAACAGGTACCATGACTGAATTAGAAGTAATGGGCCATTTGGCAGGATGTAAACTAGAATTAGGTTATAGCTAGGTAGGTGGTACCCACCTATAGGGCATAAGCTATAAATAATAATAATAATAATAATAATAATAATAATAATAATAATGTCTGTCATTATTCAGGAATGACAGATCTGAGAGAGTTCAGTAATAATGTTTTTTTAGCACAAAAATATAAAAATGACTAAGATAAATCCTTTTCTCTGGTGGTAGAGAAGAACAGTCTTAAATTGATGAACTGCTTTACAGGAAAGCCACAAAATCTATTTAAGGCCTCTTTGATAGAATAGTCGCAACCATCAGGGAGATCCTAATGATTTCACTGTTTTTCTCCCAAGATGCCAAGGTATCTTCTAGTGGAAGATATATCTTAATGTGTTTTCACATTAAATGACAAAGTGAAACTGATACCAAATAAATTAAGATGAAAATTTTAAATTGAATTTTTTGCATCTAATAAAAAAATTTCTGCTTTATAACCAGATTTCCAACACAGTCTAGCCACATGCATAATAACTACACCACAGTCTCATTAAAGTGAAGATGTAAAAGGTAATCGTAAATAAATTTTTTTTCTGGGCACTATTTAGCTATCTATTTTGAATAAAGATATATTAAACATTAATCGACAATGATGTGGAGATAATGGTTCACTTTTCTAGACTGACAGAGTTAGTTTAAATAGAGTAGACATATAAAATGTGGTTCTTAGAATATCATATAAAACAATGTATACATGAATCATTTACCTGCTTAAAGTAACCCATCATAACACTTAACTGTCAACCAAATGAACAAGGTGAAGACTTCTGAATGCATTTTTTTCTATAGACACTTTAGTACTTCTTCAGTCTCTTATGAAACAACTTTCTGTTGTGAAATTGTGCATTTGAATATGTATGTATAGGTGAGTGTGAAAGATCACCTATTTGCTCATGTATATGAATATTTGTTCCAAGATTTGTAGTGATCTTTGGCAATGTTTAGGAGGTGTGACTTTTTGGAGCAAGTTTGTTACTGGAGGCTGCCTGGTTTAGAAAGTCTGAAGATTCCTGGATGTAGAGGGATTTAAAACCAGAAACATGGCTGCCTTGGCAAAGGATCACATATAAAGACCTTGTAGTTCTGTATGATGCAGCCATGTTTGAAGTAACATCTAATTGAGTGGCAGACAAAGTGACTGAGAAATAAAGAATGAGTCAGAATGAGACAGAATGAGAGAGAGAGAGACAGACAGACAGACAGACAGACAGACAGAGAGAAAGGCAGACAGAAAGACAGAGAGAGACAGAGAGATAGACATAGACAGAGACACAAAGAAAGAAAGAGAAAGAGGAGAAGGCAGTTTAACCAGGAAAGTTTTGCCAAGACACGTTGCAGGTAAAGACAGAATAAGCCAGAAAATGAGAGGCAGCCAGATTATTAGGATAAATTTCCAGAATTATATTTTATGTCCAAGCAGATAAATTCAGTGAGAAGGTGAGAGAAGCCAGTTTGAGTCAGTCAGCTTGGAAAGGAGTTTGAACAAAAACAGCTGAGTTGAACAAGCCAATCAGAGTTCAGAAAGACCTAGAAAGCAAATGCTGCACAGGACAGGAGTCATCTGAGGAAAGCCCACTATGGTATAGAAAGCAGAGTGCAGCAGAAAGAAATATTGCAGTGAATAGGAGACATCTGTAATAGAGCTACAGAGGAGAAATTCACATAGGATTGTGTCCATCATAAGAATCAGTTCTTCAAGTTCAATTGGATGCCTATAGAGACTGGGGAGACACTGGAGCTGCAGGAGCTAAGGAAACCTCAAATGCAGAGCCAAGAACATCACTGAAGCATATGATACCTCAAATCACAGTAAGTCATCACAAAAGATAATTATAATTAATATACACAGATTCTTCCTGCATGAAAAAATAGGAGCAAAGATAGAACATGAGGGGACAGAAATGGTACTTGAAAAAGCCATTGGAGTATGTATTACAATTGTAACCACTGGAGTAAGCCCCTCTGTACTTTCAATTTCAATTTTTATATATTGCTCTCAAAAAAGTTGAAAAATGTCCTGTAAAATAAGAAAAATAACTATCATAGTAAAAAATACATACAGAGGAAGTAAGAACAGGAAGTGCTTCATTGTAAACAAAGATAGATAGACTGACCATTGAACCCATAGTGCCACCTTTTATTAAAATTTAGGAAAGGTGGCCATCCACAGTAGCTTTCACAGTTACTCAACAAATCCCAGAAAATGATGAAAATTCACAAAAGAGTCAACTAGTCTGTGTGGGGCCTGGTGGTTCTCTGCTGGTAGTCTGGAGCTCTCTCTCTGCTGCTGAGGCCTGTGCTGGGGTGTGTTAGTCAAAAAGGAGGCAATGTATAAATGATATATTTTATTATAGGAAAGAGAAAATAGGCCAGTCATGTAGAGAGAAAGAAATGAGAGGAAGGAGAGGAGAAGAGAAGGAGAAAGAGAGAGAGAAAGGAAAGAGAGGAAGCAACAGAGAAAGAAGGCAAGAAAAAAGAACAAAAAGCAAGAAGGAAATGCAGAGGACAAGAGAGGAGACAAAGAGCAAGAGAGTGCAAGAGAACAAGAGAGGAAGAAATGAAGCAAGAGAAGAGATAAAGAGCAAGAAAGAAGAGGGGTCAAACCACCATTTTTATTCTATGGGGCATGTTTATCTGTGGGGCAAGGCATGCTTGGCTGTGGTCAGATGACTGGGGGTAGGGTTTAGCTAGAATGCTGGTAGCTTGGGGCATTGTCTACCTGATAGAGCACACATCTGTGGAGGGAAGCTGTGAGAAGTTGTGACTGAAACAGGAGCCAAAGACCCAGGAGTTATGGCCAAACTCCTTCTGCCCTCTGCAAGCAGAAACTTACCACTAGGGCTCCCGGGTTCAAGGTCTATTAATCAATTTAGCCTAAGTTGCCTGAACAGACCACTGCCCTACAAGTCTGGACTCTCATTGTGGTAGTTTGAACAAGTTTGGCCCAGGGAATAGCATTATTAGGAGGTGTGACCTTATTGGAGTAGATGTGGTCTTGTTAGAGGAAGTGTGTCCCTGCAGGCATGGGCTTTGGTAGTCCTCTTCCTGGTGACGTTCTCCACAAGATGTAGAACTCTCAGATACTCCAGCAGCATGTTTCTCTGAAAACTACCAGGCTTCCTGCCTTGATGATAATGGACTGAATTTCTGAACATGTAAGACAGCCTCAATTAAATGTTGTCCTTTATAAGAGTTGACTTGGTCATGGTGTCTACTCACAGCAGGAAAACCCTAACTAAGATAAAAGTTTGTACCAGTAACTGGAATATTGCAGTGATAGGCCTGACCATGCTTTTGCTTGGAGGAATATGAGTTTGAGAACTATTCATTTTAAAAACCATGGAATGCTTTAAGTGGGTCACAATGGGTCATAATAGTAGGAATATGGTAACATTGAGGCTCATTTGAACTCTGGGGATCATTCTTATGATTTTTTGGTGAAGTATGGTGATGCTCTTTGTCCTTGTCCAAAACGTCTGCCTGAGGTTAAGGTAGAGATTTGGACTAGTTGATTTGACATAACAAGTATCAAAACAGACTGATAAAATTTCTGTGTGATTACTAAAGTTCACTCTTATGAAGCAATGTTTTAAAGAAGTATATTTTACAATGAAGTATGAAAAAGTGGAAGTAATAAAGGGGTTCAAGTTATAAAAGGGCACCAGGACATGAAAGGGAACTAAATCCTGTGTTCAAGGAAATGAACAGGTCAAAAGAGTTGTGACCTCAGGACAAGATCCCTTCCAGCTATATAACTGTTTGTATTTGTATTTGAACAGGGAATATTTATGATATGTTAAATGTTATTACTTGGTTAGTGTCTTTATTTTGAATTTTAATCTGAAATGAACTACAATCCTAAAATGGAGGGCACACTTGTGATCCACAGAACATATCCATACTTTTGTGGGTCTCCCACTCTCAAAGCAGGATGGTCTGGCAAGATGCAACAACCTGCAGTACTTAAGGGTATAATTAGTAATCTCCAGTGTGACTTGTGCTCCACATTTTTGTCACCAACTCTTGGTCTCCTTGCTCTTCAGAATTTTCAGCTGATATAGTCTGTGAGGACAGTGAGAGCAGAGACATCAAGTAGGAAGCTTGGAAGCTCTATGAGTACTTAATGTAAATAAATAAACACAGATCCCACAGTTAGTAGGCAGATCAACTTTACTTAGTTTCATCAAAGGCTTATAAAGTTTTGGAGGATTGAGGGTAAGGCAGTTCAGGATGGGCAAAGGTCATTACATGGGGACTTAGGGTACCTGGAATGCCTCATTCATGTGTGGAATCATTTCAGGAATGTCAGGTGCTGGCTGAATATATTTTGTGAGAAGAAATGAAATTGTCCTATAAACTAATTTAGGCTATTTTACCTTCCTCAGATAAAGACAAGTATGGGGGCATAGAATTCGCTGGACAAGGTCAGAGAAAGAGGAACTCTGCTAACAAAGGGAGTCCTGCATTAAGTGCCAATCCCCAGAAGGCTATCCGTTCTATGGTAGACATTAACCTTAATTAGTAGAGGTTTTCCACAGATCTTGAGACTGTAAGACACAGGCTTTTGATCTAGATCTCAAGGAACAGTGGCCATGAAAAACCCTGTCCCAGGCACAATGGTATACACTTTTTTATTTGTTAGTTTATTTATTTATTATTTCTCACTTTACATCCTACTCATTGCCCCTTTCCCAGTCAGCTTTTACCAAAACACTGACCCCCCCTCCTCCCTCCCCTTCTCCTCTGAACAGGTAGGGAATACCCTGTGTATCTCTCCAACCTTCAACTCTCTGCTAGGCTAGGTGCTTACTCTCTAAATGAGGCCAGGAAAAACAGGCCAGCTATAAGAATATATATCTCACACAGGCAAATGTTTTTGAGATAGTTTCTGCTTTTGTTTAGAACCCATATGAAGACCAAGTTACACATCTGCTACATATATGCTGAGAGGCCTAAGACTACCCCATGTATGTCTTTTGACTGGTGATTCAGTATCTGAGAACACTAAGTTTCTAAGTTAGTTGATTCTATTGGTCTTGCTACGGAGTTCCTAAACACTTAGGGGCTGCAATCCTTTTCTCTTATTCTTCCATAAGTGTTTCCAAGCTCTATCCACTGTTTGGCTGTGGGTGTGCAAATTTGTCTGAGTCATCTGGTGGTTGAAGCCTCCTAGAGGACAGCCATGTTATTCTTCTGTTTGCAAGCATAGCAGAGTATAACTAATAGCTAGAGAATGGTGCTTGCCCATGGGATGGGTCTCAAGTTGGGCTGGTTATTGGTTTGCCATTTCCTCAACCTCTGCCTCATCTATAATCCCTGCATTTCTTGCAGACAGAATACATTTGAGCTCAAAAGTTTTTTGTGTGTGTCGATTTCCATATACATCTTGTGAGGTAACTCACAGGAGGTAACCACCCCAGAATCAATATCCCCAATGTGAAAAGTCAAACTTAAATTGCCATTTTTTTCTTGTGTGCCTCCCCTATCTCAGGTCTTCCTCTCTTCTTGGAGATAGTCCCTATCTCTTCCCCCTGTCAGTTGCATATTTCCATTAATTTTCATGGATATGACCCTTACTCCTCCCCACATCCCACCATAAATCCCTCACTCCACTCCTGATCTCAGCATCTTAAGCATCCTTGCTTATGGCATTCTTCTTGTAGAGCCCCCTTGGGTCTATGGAGTAGAGAATGGGCATTCTATATTTTATGGTTTATATCCATTTATAAATAAATACACACCATGCATGTTCTTTGGGGACTGGGATACCTCACTCAGTTTGATGTTTTCAAGATCCATCCATTTGCCTGCAAAATTCATGATGTCTTGGTTTTTCATGACTGAATAGTATTCTACTGTGTACCACAGGTCTTTATCCATTTTCACTTGAGGAACATCTCAATTGTTTCCAGTTCCTGGCTATTATGTATAAACCTACTATGAACATTGTTGATCAACTGTCTTTGTGGGATTTTAGAGGATCCTTTGTGTATATGCTGAGGAGTGGTATAGCTGGGTCTTGAGGTAGAACTATTCCCAGCTTTCTGAGAAACTGACAAATTGATTTCCAAAGTGATTGTAAAAGTTTGAATTCCCACCTGCAAAGAAGAAATGTTCCCCTAGCTTTACATCCTTGCCAATATGTATTATCACTTAAGTTTTTGATCTTAGCCATTCTGATAGGTGTAATATGGAATCTCAGAGTTGTTTTGATTTACATTTCCCATATGACTCAAGACTTTAAACATTTCTTTAAGTGCCTCTTGGCTATTCAAGATTCCTAGATTGAGAATTATCTATGTAGCTCTGGGCCCTGATTTTTAAGTGGGTTATTTATATTGTTGGTGTTTACCTTCTTGTGTTCTTTATAAATATTGGATATTAGTACTCTGTCAGATGTAAGGTTGGTGAAGATACTTTATACTGCTGTTTAGTATTATTGACAGTGTTGTTGCCTTATACAAGCATTGCAGTTTTATAAGTTACCATTTATCAATTATTTATTTTAGAGCCTGAACAATTGTGCCCATTTTATAATCTCAAACCCACCAAAAGCTGATTCCAATGCAATCGCACCAGTGTTTCTTCATTACAAGCTAGAGCTTGGGCTTATTCACTGCCAACCCTGACATAGCAGGACAGATTGGTGAAGCAGCCCTGAGCCCTCAATGGGACAAATTTTATAGGAAATGGTGAGCAAGCAAAAGGGTTTTACAGACTGACAAGCATCCAATTGAATGACTATTGTAAGCCAATATGTGGGTACTCTGAAGCAAAATCATGAACAATCACAAATGTTCTGAAGGTATGTCTGAAACAGGCTGATCTTTGATTGACTGTTGCTAGGAAGTAGCTAGGGAGTAACTCTAGAGTATGGGCCAAGAACAAATCATGTGGTCATTTCTGGTGATTTGGTATAGCTTGATTTTAAGTATATGTCAAGTTTCTCTTAAGATGGAGGCAAGTTCCATGATGAAGTAGCTTTGGCCTCTCAGAGCCATTGGTGTTCTGTTCAGCAAATTTTCTCCTGTACCAATGCTTACATGTATATTTCCCACTCTCTCTTCTATGAAATTTGGTGTATTGGGTTATATGTTAAGCTCTTTGATCCACTTGAACTTGAGTTTTCATCATTTGAGTGATGAATATGGATCTATTTGCATTCTTCTACATGCAGATATCCACTTAGACCAGCACCATTTGTTGAATTTTTTTCCCCCACTTTGGTATGGACTTGGAGTCTTTATCAAAGTGTCACTAGGTGTGTACATTTATTTCTGAGTCTCTGACTTGATTCCACTGATCATCATTTCCATTTCTGGTCAATCACATGTAGTTTTTAACACAATTGCTCTATAGTACAGGTTGAGGTCAGGGATCGTGATTTCTCCAGACATTCTTTTATTGTTCAGGATTGTTTGGGGTATCCGTTTGTATTTTCCACATGAAGTTGGGAATTTCTCTTTCATGATACATAAAACAATGTGTTGACATTTTAATGGGGATTGCATTGAATTTGTAGATTGCTTTTGGTAAGATGGCCATTTTCACTATGTTAATACTCCATATCCTATCTTACCTCAGGAACTTGAAGCTCTTGTCATACAAATATTTAACTTGCTTGGTTAGAGTTAGACCAAGATATTTTACATTATTCATGGTTATTGTGAAGGGTTTTGTTTCTCCATTTTTTTCTCAGCCTTTTTATCATTTCTATAAAAGAATATTTCTTATTTTTTGAGTTAGTTTTTTTCCATCCACTTTGCTGAAGGTGTTTATCAGCTGTAGGAGTTCTGTGGTAGAATTTCTGTGGTTTCTAATGTACACAATCATATTATCTGCAAATAGCTGTAGGGCAGAGGTTTGTTCAGGAAACTTAGGCTCAGTCAAATAATTGGCCTTGAGCCCTGGAGCTAGTGGGCAGTTTCTGCCTGCAGGGAGTGGAAAGAGTTCTGCTATAACTCCTGAGTCTTTGCTTCCTGTTTTAGTTACAACCCCTCACAGCTGCCCTGGCAGACAATGTGTGTTCTATCAGGCAGACAATGCCACAAGCTCCCAGGAGTCTAGCTATACCCTACCCCCAGTCATCTGACCACAGCCAGATATGCCTCACCCCGAAGACAGATGCCACACCTCACACAATAAAAGAAGCGGTTTGTCCCTCCTCTCTCTCTTGCCCTTTTCCTCTCCTTTCTTGCTCTTTGTCTCCTCTCTTTTTTTTGCCATGAATATGTTTTATTTCAACTTTCAATAAAAACAATAGTGTAAAAACAGAAAACAAAAAAAACCAAAAAAACAACAACAAAAAACCCAGCTTACTACTAACAAAGACTTTGCTCCTGCTGCAAAAGCTCAGAATTCTGTCCAAACCGGTGGCTTATTTTTGCTATGCAGAGGTAAACGACCAGGCTGACCATGAAGTATTCTTCAGTGTCTTTGCTCCACACTAATTCTGCGTGCACTCCTCCTTCTGAGTCCATGTAGTTGACATAGTAAGTGCTCCCCAGGAAATTAGGACCATCAGCAGGGCAGGCATCGGGTCTAACGCGTACTGGGGAACTCAAACACCAAACCGGTTTCCTGTACTCAGCAGGGTCACATCCACCACAGAGCAATTCTCAATAAAGCCTTCAAAAACATCAGTTTTCCATGCAAAGCCAACTTTTCCAATAAGAGGTAGGTGTTCTCTCTTATCTTCTAAATTTATCACAACGAACTTTAAATATCCATTCTCATTGCACCCTCCCCTGGAAATGAGATTGCGGAAGTTGCCACACAGGCAGAAAATTCCACTGCAGTGAATGTCAACGTGCAGTTGAAAGCAGCTTTGCGGTCCATACTCTGGCCAGTTATCCACCAACATTGTCCTCTGAGGTGGCGGCTCATAGGGAAAAGTGGCTGAGTCAAACATGCTTTTTTCCAGAAGTTGATGGAAATGAAGATTTGCCATGACAAAAGCTAGTCCATCATCCTTCTGCCACAGCCCCACCAGAAGGCCAGGTTTTAGGCAGAATATCTGAACAAGTCTGTCACAGCCAATCATAGTATACTTGCTTAAATTACTCAGATCATACTTTCCAATTAAAGACAACCATCATGGTCCTACAATGTTTGTTTTCTTCCCCTTCCACTCGCTCTTCCTCTGAGAGCAAGTGTACCTTTCTTTGCAAAGTTTTGTAAAGCAAATATGAGTGGTGTGAAAACTATTCATCTCAGGGACTTTATTCCGCATGAAAAGTGGTGTCACGCCATACAAATCCAGGGTGGACAATGTGGCTAACTGGCATATTTTTGCCATGCCACAAAACAGTGACAGATGTATCATTTAATAA
>JADRCC010162736.1:0-13632 GCA_019843855.1 Hylomyscus alleni
TGTGTGTGTGTGTGTGTGTGTGTGTGTGTGTGTGTGTGTGTGTGTGTTTGCAAGCATGTGCATTTACA
The DNA here is from genome assembly GCA_019843855.1 of Hylomyscus alleni. Taxonomy (NCBI): domain Eukaryota; kingdom Metazoa; phylum Chordata; class Mammalia; order Rodentia; family Muridae; genus Hylomyscus; species Hylomyscus alleni. The sequence continues at coordinate 69 of JADRCC010162736.1, forward strand.
AGCTGAGGATGTAAATGGATTTAGACTGGCTTTTATCAGGCAGTAGGGTAACACATTTATGACCACATGTATTTCTGCATGTGCATATATACACGTGTGTGTGTGTGTGTGTGTGTGCGCGCGCGCGCGCGCGCGCATGTGCGTTTACTTGCTGTGAACACAAATGGATTTCGAGTGTTTGGCTTTTACCAGGGAAAAGGGTAGCAGTTTCAAGGCAACACATTTATGACTTAGAATATGAAATCCTTTTCTGTTCACTTTCCACTAAAGGGGAAAAAGAGATTAATTGGCATGAAGCGATTTCCAAGGTCGACTTGGTGACTCTTCACTGATGGCAAACCATATTCCTAGCCTCATAGAGTTTTAAAGCGAGAAAGGACCTTGGAGATCAGCTCACCAAATTCTACATTTTCCAGATGAGTTATCAAAATCGGAGAGAATCAGTTTTATTCACAAGCTGGCATGATGTTACCGGCAAAGCCAGAATTAAAAGGAAGCCCCAGACTCACTGTGGACACTCAGTCCTATCCTGTTAATTTCTCCCTGTCACCTAAGAAGCCCCTTAGACTGTCTAGGGAAAGCACAATGTCTGCTCAGTGGAAGAGTACAGGCAAGCTACAAATCTTACAGAAGCCCCACCAACCTGGATCTTCTCACTTGGATTAATAATTAGACTGTTTTTATCAAGAAAAATGTGGGTATGTTTAATATCTGAAGTTATGCATTTCCACTAAAAACAAAGGCAGATTCATTATTGTCCTAAACACTAATATTCTAAATGAACCTGCATATGGACCCATCCCTCTCCTTAAACTTTTGGAGAGCCATCTGCTTATACCCTCTGGGTGTCCCAGGAATAAGAAACTACTTGAATGTAAATGATTATGTAAGCACTGAAAAAAATCATTTTTTTTTTACAAACACTGGTCAGTTCAAACAAAACATCTTCAAAATCAGCTGAACACTGTGGCCTAGTATATAACATTTTAAAAATAAAATTTCCAAAAATAAAATAAAATAAAATAAAATTTCCAACATTTAAGCTATCCTATCTACTATAAAATAATAACATTAGTATTTGAATAAGGATGGAACTTGGAATATCTGTGACATTAAGGTACTCAGGCTCTTAATTTGCTTACCTGGGATCCTCTGTCTCCCACATACATTTCTTAACCTTGGATGCAAAACACCTGCCACTTTAGTCCTGCCTTAAATGTTGGTGGCAAATGCTAAAATCCCAGACGTTTCCCTTTCATGGCGTCACTTCCGGCAATAAGACAGCTGCTCACCTTCCTCTCAAGACAACTTTCCTGCACATGCCAAATGTGGTGAAGTCATTTCTGGTGACTTTATATGATGACCTCCAGCTTGTGTTAGCATTTGGCCTTCATAGGGAAAGAAAACGAACATTCCACTCAGTGAGTCATGGTCAAGCAGCTCAAACCCTCTTTCTCTGCATACTCTCCTGTGAACTCTGGGACTCTGCCCCTAGCCCGTATCTTCCTTGTTTTATACTTTTAAACGGGTGATGTCTTAAGGTTTCATTGCTGTAGAGAAACATGAAGGAAAACATTTAATTGGGGCTGGCTTACAGTTTCAGAGGTTCGTTTCATTATCATCATGTTGGGCATGGGATCATATAGGAAGACATGGAGCTGGAGAAGCTGAGAGTTTTACATCTTCATCCAGAGGCAGCCAGGAGAAGACTCAGTTATACAGGCATCCAGGAGAAGAGTTTCTTCCACATTAGTGACACTTGAACATAGACTCTCGAAGCCCACCCCTACAATGATAAACTTCCTCCAACAACACAACTACTTCAGCAAGGCCACACCTCCTAATAGTGCCACTTCCCATGCTCTTGCTCTCTCACTCTCTCATTCTCACTTTTGCTCTCCCTCTGTCTCTGTCTATCTCTGTCTCTCTGTGTGTGATACATATTTTAATTACCTCAAGCACATTTGACACATATCAGTAATAAATAAAGGTTATTAAATTTATGTTCAATAGCATTTGCATTAATTTATTTAGGACTAAGATAGATACAAAGATACGTTCTTTACTTTGAATTTTTGTTTTGTTCTGTTTTGTTTTATCCCAAGAAATTATTTACTGTTTTTTCACATGCTACAAATCCAGATTTAGGGATGGAAAGGTAGGGAGGAGACCATTTAAAGGGGTTAAAAAAAGAGAGAGAAAAAATGAGCTGTATATAGAAAGAGGATAGACAAGAATGTAAGATGCATGTGTATAATAAAAGCCTCAGCTAGATCAATGACTCAATTTCATTCTTAAAAATGAAGACATCGTCTACCTTGTTGTTGTGGAGGATAAATAGTGTGATTGTAAACAATGTTTTAAAGACCATAGAACACTTGTCTGTGTACGGAGGAATTCCTACGATGACAGATTGGTCAGGCTGCCTGGGCACTTCTAATTTTGGCTGTGCTCCTTAATAGTTAGAACTTTAGATGTACACATTAAACTTTCTTGGGTTCAATATTCACATCTATAAAATGAGAAACACAGTGGTAGTCACATTTCAGGGATTTAAGGACCAAATGAGATAATCTATAAACCTAACACAGTATTTAGTATCTAAAAAATATTTTGTACTATTTGGGTATTATTACTGTTATTGTTTTGGTAGCCTAACAAAATAAAAGGGAAAAGGTAATAAAAGGAACAGCACATGCATATGCAGTACTTACCATATTCCTGGGCTAAGTGTTTTATATATAATACAGAAAATTCCTCTGTGAAATTATGGCCCCTGACTCAGATCACTTCCTTATACATTCAAGTGAGTAATATACACTTTTGACTATCACAAAATGTCTATTTGATTCCCACAGCCATCAAAATCATGATTCACATCTGTAGCCTCAATTATTCAGAATACTGAAGAGGAGGAATTACTTGATCTCAGGAGCCTGAGGTCAGTCTGAGAAAAAAATAATGAGACAATATCTTAACATGAAAAAGCAAATCAAAACTAAACTAAATTTAAGTATATTCTTACCATTCTGGAATAAGGAGAAGATGTGATGGTAGAAACTAGGAGAGGACATAGCTATCAAGGTCCTCCATAGCTTCCAGATGATAACCACCACCATATCTATTGCTCATGGTTCTCTAAAAGCACCAGCTCTCAGATACTTCATACCCAAACTAGATATCCAGGCATCAAATTCAGGTGTTACACTGCCTACCTACAGCATCAGATCTGATAAGTTTTAAAGACTCAGTGATAAAAAGATTGCCCTTCCTACTGATGTTGATCACAAGCTTTGACCTACCTATATGTACTCTTATAAGTTGAAGGTTCATGTGTCTCACTTTGCCCCTGAGTTGATAATTTGCTAGAACAACTCAGAAAAAAAAATAAAAATAAAAACCTAATGTTTGTAAAAGCCTGTAATGTTTTTCTACTCATGGGACCTCACTTGCTAAGAACTCCAGAGGAGTTAAGCCTTCCTAGCATTGTATGTTTTATTTGTTAGCTTATGATGCCTGTCTAGTAGAGGCATTGCTGCCCCATTATAGAGTAAGCACGTTTAAGCTCTTTATAAATGCATACATATACATTTTAGAAAGCTCCTACAGTAGTAAGTTTCCATATAATTTTTAATATGTTTAGTGTTAGTTATTCTTCTCCATTGTTCCCTTATCTTCCTTGCCAATCCATCTCCCATCTCATGAAATCTGCCCTATGCCATTATTCTCTTTGAATTTTTTATAGCACCGTGTTCTATATTCCTTCCTCTGAAATCCAACCCCTTATAATTTTCTGACCCCCATGATATTCCAAATCAAGTACACATATCTAAAAGTTCAAAGCAAGATATCATAGACTTGAGTCATAGAACATGGAGAAATCAAGTTGATATTTACCTAGAAGCTTTTGTTGTATTGAAAGGTGCTAGCTAGTTAGAAAAGGTATCATCAATCTTACCCCTCTGTAAATCCTATGAGCAAGACACGCCCACTGTTGCAGTCATGGAACACATGCTACCAATTGCTTTCTGATTGAATTTAAGGTCTATTCTCTAAGTTACAACTCCTGTATGACACTATTATCATGGCTAAGAACTTATGGCTAGACAGGTCATAAACTGTAGGGTTGAGCTGACCATTACTACTCTGCTAAGTGGACATATATTAAACTGATTCCTAATGATTTATCCTTATATACTACTCTGCTAAGTGGACATATATTAAATTGATTCCTAATGATTTATCCTTATATCCATAAATTAGTACACTGGTCAATCCTCATCAGAGAGAGGGGCTTATTTTTTACAGTAGAGAGTGATTAACACAGAAAACCCACAACTGATCAAGATGCGGTGAATAAGAGAAAACAGAATGTTCAGTCATAAATGAACATCTGTGTCATATCTCCCTTTTCTATGGCTCAGTGATCATGGCAGAAGAGGGGGAGGAAAGAGTGTAAGAGCTATAAGCACACATGACTAAAATGAAAGTATGCTTTTGGGATACAGCAGAGAAGTTGCACATAAAAACTCATGATAGTTGTATAACAGTCATCGAGACCAGCTCAGGCTTAGGCCACATAAAATTCCAACATGGAGAGGCAAGATGGGGACAAAATCCTAATCCTAGCTAAGGAGCTATTGCAATTGATAGATTCTGGGAGAGGTAGAGTCAATTTTCATTAAGGGTACTGGTGGGTAACTATCATTCCATAAAGTCCACACATCCAAGAATATATGGGAAATAAAACTACTACATGAGTTTAAAAAATACAAGGACACAAAGTTGGGTGGGTAGGGAAGGGAGTAGATCTAGGAGGAACAAGAGAGGAAATGAATATCATCAAAATGCATTATATAAAATTCTCAAAGATTTAATAAAAATAAGGGGAAAAATCTCACTTATGTTACAAAAGACACAAGTTAGAAATGGCTGAGTTAAAGAGATATGTAAACAAAGGCACAAACATTGGAGCAATACGTGGAACTACTATACCATCTCTAGGTACACCATCCTCTTAGCATCTGAGTGCACAAACCCAAAGTTAGATGATGACTAAGTCCGTTGTTAGGCATTGCTACAGTTTGAATATTTCTTCTTCAGAATTCATTTTCTGGAAATTCAATCCCCAAAGTCATGTGTTAATAGCATTTGGAGCTCTCCATGGATTAATAGAGTAATGGAGAAATGGGTTAATGGGTTATTGAGGGAGTGGCTTTGTTGCAAAAGTGAGCTTTCTCTGGCATGCTTACTCTGTCTTACCATCTCACCCAGTATTGCTCCATATCTCTGGACTCCTCTCATGTCCCCACCAGCAAGACACCCTTGACTCAGGTAAGGCCTTTGACTTTTTTGGCCTTTCTAACTTCCAGAATTTTAAGAAATTAATTTCTTTTCTTTATAAACTAGTAAGTTCTCTGCTATTCTGTCATATCGACAGGAAGAAAACAAAAAACAAAAAACAAATCAAATCTAAGATAGGCACCAATAGAGAGATCCAAGCAGGTTTTTTCAGTGTGTTTCCACAGGATATTATCTCCTGGAAAACAGCTTCTGTGGGCTTGAGAAATACTGCGCGCTGCTGTAACTGACTCCATAGGTAGCAACATTGACATTATTAAAAGGCTCCAGATAAACAAATTCATGTAACACTGCTTACCCTACTACTCCCAGACTTGATGATAGGATCCATATTGTTGTCGTGTTATCTTACGAGAAAACCAGTTACAAAATACAAAACTGGACTCCTCTACCCCCTTGAATAACATGTACCTTTTCCTAAAGGTATTTAAAGCCCTGTTGAACATAAGAGTGCCATCTGTTCATCTCTGGACAAGAATGTTAGAGATGGATCAACTATAGAAAATAATACAGAAACTGTCACAGAGGAATATGTCTTCACAGCACATTACACCAGGACTATTTTCTTCCCCAAACATATAGTAGGGTTGTACCCCATTGCCTCTTTAACGTCAGGCTTCATCATGTGAATTCCCTTAGCCAATGACGCATGAGTGTGTCATGTGACTCTTACAGAAAAAGCTAGCATAGAAAGCTACACAATATCTTCCCATTGGGGAGGTGGCTGTAGATGCATATTGTGATGTCACTTCTATCTCCTGTTTCTTTCCATGTATATTATAATAAGCAGACACATTTTATGATCCACAATAGACATGTTGACAAAGAGTTCATGAATCCATATGACTCGGAGTCAGTGAGATTTCGGTGTTGTTTATTACCTCCGCTGAACCTATTCTACCGCATGCCATATGTTTTCCATTTTCCAGGTTCTCAGTGCCTATCTGTCTTCAGTTTCACCTTCAGCTAGAAATGCCACCATGATCCATGGGCTGAGTTCATCCTCAAACTCTCCCTTCCTTGTAGATGTGAACAAGAGAGACTTTTAATCCTCAGCACTTCTGCACACTCCATTCAGCGCTTCTCTCACTGTGTGGGAAGAACGAGGCTCAACAGTTTAGAAAGATTCATGCCTAATTTTATTGAAAAGGGAGCTGGGTGCATTCTCTTTGTAGATGGTGTGACTGAATAATTCATTGAGAGCTTCATTATCTATAATAGTGATAACACACACTTTAAAACAAAGTATCGCACATATCCAATATCCTTGATACATTTCCGAGCAAATATGTGCACATATGTAATCAGCTGTGGTAATCAACCACACATCAACAAAGCATCGGAGTGTTTCAGGGGTGTAAAGATGCCGTTACAGTGAACAATCACTTGGCAGTGTGGCTTATTTTAATAGACACGTCGCTTTAAAATAAGTCTTCACCATCTGCCACAGCCTCTAATTACAAATGCAACAAGAACATAATTCACAATTGCATCATTAAAAAGTAAGACATAAGGGATTTAATGCATGCCTATGTCCTTTTTTAATGCAACAGACGTCTGTTCATCTTGCGTTTGAGACTCAAATTGGCGGTAAAACTTTCTTTCCCTCCGTGCTGAAATTTCCCAGAGAGTGAAGCTCTGCAGAAGTCAACAGGAAATCCATAGGAGGGAGCATAGAAATCATGCATATTCATGGGCTATAATGCTGCCCATATTAGATTTACTTGTCAACACTATTTTTCATATACAAAAAAAGCCTTAAACAATGTAGATATGGAGATTTTTCTAAACCTCAGTGCAGATAAGACAATGTCGTCAAGTCAATATAAACAGCTTAGAGTCTCATCTTGAGGAGCCTTACTGCAGGCTGACTTTTCTGTAGCCTACTTTCCAAATGGTATGCGAACCTCCTTTGATAATTGAGGCCTCTGTGAGAGCGGTAATTATTGTAAGAATACATAGTGCTAAAGTATCTTGTTTAAGGTCATTTTTAAACTTTTTCTTCCAAATGAAATATTAATTCCCAGGCAAAAAAAAAAAAGTGATAAGCTACCAATTTAGAAGTTTAAATTTTCAAGACTATGCTGCCTGCCTAGATAATTTGTCTTAAATAAAGGCAATTTCTACCAAATAAATAAGAATTATGTATGGATGGCTGTGAATCTCTACATCTGTATTAGTCAGGTACTGTCAGAGCCTCTCAGGAGTCAGCTAGATCAGGCTGGAGATGATTGCAAAGTCAGTCATCAATGAGAGGAGAGGCCCTTGGCCCTGTGAAGGTTCTGTGCCCCAATGTAGGGGAATGACAGGGCCGATAAGTGGGAGAGGGTGGGGTAGCAGACATGGGGAGGGGGAGGCAACAGGGATTTGTTCTAGTTGTTTTTGTTTGTTCATTAAAAATAAATAAAAATAATAAAAATTAAAAAAAGAGAATTATGTATGGTTAGATCCTTAAAGTCTGAATGGTTATATTAAAAGAAAGATATGACCTACTCAACTTTGGCATCAAAAATAAAAGTAATAATAAGCACACATCAGGGAGGGAACAGGATTTTTCTTTGTTTTTGTTTTTGTTTTTTATTTTATTTTATGTTTTTTTCTTTTTTTTTTTGGAGAGGAAACTGGGAAAGGAGATATCACCAGACATGTAAATAAAGAAAATATCTAATAAAAATAAATAAACACATATCATTTCTAAAGAGGTAAAAATGAGAACTTAAATCTGTTACACAACTTTATAGGAAATTTAACAGAACCACAGAAAAGGAGAAAAACAAATGTATGTGCAAGAACATGTACATATCCATACAGCCGGCCTCAGAATCTATAGAGAATGATTCTAGGACCAACCTATTATATTCAAGTCTCTTGCATAAAACATAATCATATTTGCATATAACATGCACATCTTTATATGATCATTAAATCATCTGTGGGTTATTTAACATACATACTGTAGTGTAAGTGGCAGGTAAGAATTTTAATAGCATGTTAGTAACAGAACAATGACCACAAAAAAAAAAAAAAATCTGCTCGTGTTCCATTCAGACAAGTTTGTTTTTAACACTTCTGATTTGAGGTTGGTTGAATACTCAGATGTGGAACACTAAAGCTAAAAAATATTCACATGGCCTCTTTGGTAATCTCTAGAATAATCCTAAGTAAAGAGTAATAATAGCTTTTTCTAGTCCTAATTGGTTTCCCTTGTCTAACATCATCACCTTACAATATTTAAATGAAATTCATAAGTATTTTCAGAGCTAAGCCGAGAGGAAAATATCCATTGCCTTCCTAGTGTGAGATCATGCATGTGTAAAAACTTCATGATGTCCCCAGGTGGTATGCTTTATGGTGCATAGACTGGTGGCATGTAGTCCACCCTCCTGTTAGACTGGTGGCATGTAGTTCACCCGCCTGTTCTCTAATTGAAATATAAGACAAATATTCTTACCATTAAACTTTGATTAGCAAAAACTGCTATAACATCCATCTGTCCTTAACATTAGCCCAAGAGATGGCCAACGGGAGCTTCGAGTTCCTGACACTCACATCTGAAAAGTCCATTAACATCACCCACGACTAGGAGTGAGTTGTTACTACTTTCTCAGAAGTTAGCATGGTTTGCAATCACTGATCTGTTAAGTCTTCCAGCATTTCCCAGGATTTCAAGGAAGGCAACGGCGTAGAAATCACATAAAGTTTTCTTCCAGGTTCCTTTTCATTCAGTCTCTTTCTTACTGGACGCCCTTCCTTCTCTCCTCCTGTGTCTCTTCATCGGGGTTATTGCTTCTCACCTGATGCCTCCATTTCACAGGGCAGGGGAGGCAGAATTGCTTCTCCAGTCACCAGAAGGACACTGTGCACCCATTGCTGGTGCTCACCATCTTGTTCCCACTCCAGCTGACCTTGTCCCATCTTAGAGCAACTTCCGGTCCACTAAGATCCTCCTGGGGAACTCCCATTCCACAAAGGGTCTCATTTTTTTTTCTCTAAGCTTGATAGCCCAAGCAACCTCCACCCCTCTGTGTAATCCCCTATATCAACCTATGACACTTTTTTCTCTCATGAAACTAATATTTACATTTTTGTTATCTTAGAGTCTCATTTCTACCTCTTCAGGCTTTGTATTCTTCCCCCTTATAAGAAAACTTCTATTATTCCAAAATTAAATCAATTATTATCAGCAGTGACCACAAAGACCATTTTATTCAAAGCACTCCATATACAAGAACATAATTGCTAGAAAACCTAATTCATGTAGGTTCCAAACTCAAGTCCCAGGTACATAACAGTTTGTAAGGAATTTGAATACAAACACAAGTTTTAATACTGAAATGAAAAGAGGCTTCTCAACAAGACCTTATTGTTCTATTTTCCAAATGGCAGGACTTCATTCCACAAGAAGAATTCAAAAGTCATAGTATCAGGGAGACACAGATCAAAAGGAATCCTTATAATGGCAGTGACTTCTGATTTATTCATAGTTTCTTCTAAAAACTACTAAGATATTCCCCCGATGTCCCATCCTCAAACTCCAACTCACAGTAACATCTTGTAGGATTTCCCAGCCTCCTGTGGACCAGAAGTTCTCAATAAGCTCAGACCTTCCCTTTCATTATGGGGAAGGGACAGCAGTTGACTCTTCATTGTTGGGAATTGGCTTTTCTGTGCGTTGAGAGATTCACTGACTGAGTTTCTCACGACTCTTCCTTCTCTTGATTAAATGAAAAAAGAAGCACTTTTATCTTGTCATTATTTTCATTTTGCTGACATCATTTCATCAACATCCATACTTTTCCTCAGAAATTTGATAAAAATATTTTTAAATTAAGTTTTTCAGTCGTATCAGATTTGAAGTTATAGCTTCCACCACCCTGGGTTTCTTTTATTTCCACAGAGTCCACGTTTTTCACAGATCAAATTTTTCACGTCTGAATTTTGTCAAGAAGATTTAATTTGGCCATCCATTTTATAGCCAATAACACATCCCATCGTGGGTCATCTTAGTCACTGTCAGTTTCATTTTGTTGCTGTCGGTTCTACCAGTAATAGTCATTGTGAATTTGATAAAAGAAAAGGTAGCTTGTGTTCATTTCCTAGCTAACCCATCAGAAAATTGACAGCAGTTTTTATGGGGCAGAAACAAAGACAAAATAAGCAGAATATAAGGGAGGTGACAAGAGAAGAGACCACAAATGATGTTGAAATAACCACACCAACCAAAAGATGAAGCTGACAGCCTTATTGTATTGACAGTTCTGCTGGTAAAACCATGGTCTGCACAAAATGTTCTCCAGCCAGAATGGCAGAATTGCATATAAAGTGTCAATGTCTGTAGAGTACAGGAATATGGGAAATTAATCTGAAAATTATGTCTTCCAAACGGCTTGAGCAGTGCTCTGTGGAAAGAGAAAATTTGATATAGTGGAGCAGTAGGTGTCCTGAACCCCAGTATTTGGGAAGCAGACAGAGGCCAGCCTAGTCTTCATTAACTGCACAGTGAGACCCTGTTTCAAAAGAAAAGAAGGAAGGAGGGAAGAAAGAGGGAAGGAAGGAAAGAAGGAAAAAAGGAAGGGAGGAAGGAGGGAGGGAGGGAGGAAAAGGAGAAAGGATGGAAGGAAAGAAAAGAAAGAAAGAGGGAAGGAAAGAAGGAAGAAAGGAGGGGGAGGGAAGAAGGAAGGAAGGAAGGAAGGAAGGAAGGAAGGAAGGAAGGAAGGAAAGAAGGAAGGAAGGAAGGAAGGAAATGGGGAGAGTAGTCCAGATATGTTTGGTCATCCATGGGTTTAATCACACACTAAACCTATGAGATGGTCAGAAAGTGCAGTGCTAAGGGTACAGAGGTGTAATCACCCAGTCTCTGACTGTTCTCATTAGCCAAAGAGCCCAAGATACATAACAGACAAGAACATAAGCATACATATACTGTGAACAAGTTTTGAAGGGATAACTAAGTGGAGCCACAAAGACAATAAATAGAAGGGACAGCTTCTGGGGCAGTAGGGTGAGAGCTGGAAAAAGGATGGACATTGAGAGCCAGGAAGTAGCAGGTGAGCAGAGAGCAAAAACACTGGGGTCAGGAAAAGTTTGGCCAGCTCAGTGAACAGGAGGAAAGTGGGTGGGTTTCAAAAATAAGTGATCAAGAGAAATATTTCCAAATAAGTTATTTCCCCTCATATGAGTGTAAATTCCGAAACAAACATTGTGTTCACTTTCATGAAATGCTAAATCTTGTTGTTAAGGAAAAATAAAGAACTTAAATCAGAAACATTGATTGTACTTTCTTCTCTACCAAATTGGTTTTCTGATCACTATCCAGACTCCAACTCCCACCACCGTGAGCACACAAGTCATTTTTCATATTAACAAATCTAAGATTACATATTTGAATCTGCTTGAGGGATAATTGAAGGTCTGCTCTTGCTTGAAGTTCCTGAAACATAATTTTCCCCCTTGGTTTAGCTCAGTATGTGAAACCCCGAGGAATAGTTTAGCAACAAAGACTTCTCCCCCCATCAAACACAGGAAGAAAACTAACTTCATTTCCTCCTGTTCCTTCCTGCCACAAATCTACCTTCATATCAGAAGATAAACTGACCCCCAAACACAGGTGTAATTCAATATTCTATTTCAAATGCCATCAGATTTGAAACTCAAGTAATTAACAGCTCACTGGGGACTCTATTGAAGTAAAACCAACTTTGATCCTATTCCCAAATCCCTGGCAAATGGATGGGCAGCTCACCTCCTCTGCTTTCCCATTAATTGAAATGAATAACTCTATCAGAATGCAGTGTGCATGAGGGCAGGTAACAAGGGGGGTGTTTTCCAGCTTGATTATTAGAGGAGCTAATTTGAGAGCTGGGATACGATACATATTGACATGAACAATGATTTTCTAATCCTGAACTAAAGCCAGCGTCTTGGCTCTCTGGCATCCTAGAAGAGGCATATGAGATGTGAGACATGTTTGCTTTCAGGTGCAAACCTCTGGTTGTTTTACTGTACCCTAGGGAAGGGCCATATTTCATTCTACCATTTTAATATAGAAGGAATGGTTTTCCTGTCTAGCAAGTGACTATAACCAGACCACGTGTTTATAACAAAGGTTTTTTTTTTTGATATTTGCATTTCTTTTACTTTCAGATGCTCTGATTATCCATTGAGCATGCATGGCATGGCTCCTGAACATGTCTTCCTTTGCAGATGCTGAGTGAATGAGGCTGACTGGTGATGGCCACGTTCCACTCTGAAATAGGTAATGGCAGTCATTTGCACAACTCCTACTTTTTGCTGCTACTATGCTCTTGACCCTAAATTCTATTCTCCCCCTAGCTCTGCTCTCAAGTACCACTTCAAAGGGTTTCTTAGCTATGACATCAGGGTGATGGTCATTGGCCTCACCTTTACCCCTTCCTACTCTGTGGCCTTGGGCAAATCACTGTGTCCTCTCTGAGTTTGATTTTTCTTGTGTCTTAGTTAGGTTTTCATTGCTGTAAAGAGACACCATGACCACAGCAACTCTTACAAAGGAAAGCATTTACTTGGAGGTGGCTTACAGGTTCAAAGGTTCAGCCCATTACCCGATGGCAGTGTCCATGCAGATATGGTGCTGAAGGAGCCAAGAGTTCTACATCTTGATTAGAAGGCAGCTTGGAGGAGACTGTCTTTCCAGACTGTGCAGTTCTTGAGCACTTGGGAACCTCAAAGCCAACCCCGACACTTCCTCCACAAGGCCATACTCCCTAATAGTGCCACTTCCCTATGAGCCAAGCATTCAAACATATAAGTCTATGGGGGCCATTCTTATCCAACCCCCACCCTTCTGCTTAAAAACAAAAGTGGGCAGGAAAATAAGAGTCACTACGAGGGCCAATAAAATAAAATTATATAAACCATTTTAAACAAAGTTGTCTCAATGTGTAATAGACAATTATTACCAATTATTTTTATTAGATACATAGAGATTGATTAGAGAGGTGCCAAATCACTTACAGAGGTCCTTTCTGATCTGTGCACTGTTGAGAAGTATTACCCCCACCTTCCAGAAGGTAAATGTGTATACAGAGAGGAGAAACCTAAAGGTTAGCTAGAATAAAAATCCCACCAAGCAGATTACAACAAAGGATTCACACAGTTTTGCTGACACAGAATCTGCTTTGAAATATTCACTGGCTTCTGATTTTTTTTGGCGGGAGGGGGGGGG